>JAIUZE010070341.1:0-153784 GCA_022085475.1 Heliosperma pusillum
GAGAGAGAGAGAGAGAGAGAGAGAGAAAGAGGTTCTTTTGAGTCCACCTTCTTTTTTGAGTCCATGACTCCTCATCTTAACCTTTGGATGAAGAAGACGAAGGGATAAGATTAGAAATAGATATAGGGATAAGATTAGAAGGAAAATGGATGGACAAGATGAGAACAAGATGGAGGGACAAGATTAGCTTAAAATGAGTAGGGTTTAGTGAATTCCACCTACACATGACCTTCATATTGTAACAATATCATTTTAAGCCAAGTTTTCGTAACTTCAGCTTTTTATTAGTGTACGTAACTTCAGTAACTACGAGAGTAACTTCAACCATTGTTTTTGTAACTTCAAATTAAAATGTGATTTCGACTATACAAATTTGAATTTAAGTAACTTTAAGAAAAAATCATGTGATTTTAGCCTTTTTATGAGTGTAACTTTAGTCAATACGAGTGTAACTTCAACCATTCTTTGTGTAACTTCAAACTTATTTTAATTTAAAATTTTAGTCATTTGAATATTTTAATTTAAATTTATAAAACTTTAACGCATATTTTAATTACTTTAGTCCTTGCCAATATAAATTCAGTTCTTAATAGTGTAACTTTAGTCTTAAAAGTGTAATTTCAGTTCTTAATTGTGTAACTTCAAGCCTTAATAGTGTAACTTCAGTCCTTTAATCCTTTAATAGTGTAAGGTCCGTCCTTAATAATATAACTTCAAGCATAAATAGTTTAACTTCAAAAACAAGATCCAAAACATAAAAAATGAGAGTTAAAAAACAAAAAGAAAAAAAGTATAAGAAAAGTTGGTGGTTTTGAGCTATATAAAAAGAAAAGCAACAAACATCAAAAACTTGAAAAGATAAAAATAAAACTAGATCTGAAAATTTTAAAACTAGATCTAAAAAAACAAAAAAAACATAAATTCTGGAAAAAAAAGAGAAGAAAAAACAACTGAGTTAAGATGAAGGTGAGAGTCATGTCAACAGCAAAAAAACAATTTATGTAACTTTAAGACAACTTTATGTGATTTTAGACTTGTATGAGTGTAACTTCAGTCATTACGAGTATAACTTCAACAATTCTTTGTGTAACTTCAAACGAATTTGTGATTCCGATTATATTAATTTGAATTTATGTAACTTTAAGACAACTTTTTGTGATTTTAGCCTTTTATGAGTGTAATTTCAGTCATTAGGAGTGTAACTTCAACCCTTATTTGTGTAACGTTTAACCAAAATATGATTTCGACGGTATAGATTTGAATTTATGTAACTTTAAGACAAATTTATATGATTTTAACTTTTTTATGAGTGTAAATTCAACCATTATTTGTGTGACTTTAAGCTAAAATGTGATTTCGACTATATGAAATTGAATTTATGTAACTTTAAGACAATTTTATGTGATTTTAGCATTTTATGAGTGTAATTTCAACCATTTTTTAGGTAACTTCA
This sequence comes from Heliosperma pusillum, assembly GCA_022085475.1. Lineage (NCBI taxonomy): Eukaryota > Viridiplantae > Streptophyta > Magnoliopsida > Caryophyllales > Caryophyllaceae > Heliosperma > Heliosperma pusillum. Next base: position 1,454 of record JAIUZE010070341.1, read on the forward strand.
AGCTAAATTGTGATTTCGACTATATGAATATAACTTCAAGCATAACTTCAGTCATTAGGAGGGCAACTTAGACAATTTATATGATTAGAACCTTTTTACGAGTGTAACTTCAAACCGTATTTGTGTAATTTAATTTTAAGACATATGTATAAAACATTAAGACATATTTAGGTAATTTTAGTCATTTGAATATTTTAATTTAAATTTATGTAACTTTAACGCATATTTTAATTACTTTAGTCCTTGCCAATATAAATTCAGTTCTTAATAGTGTAGCTTTAGTCTTAAAAGTGTAATTTGAGTTCTTAATTGTGTAACTTCAAGCCTTAATAGTGTAACTTCAGTCCTTTAATCCTTTAATATTGTAAGGTCCGTCCTTAATAATATAACTTCAAGCATAAATAGTTTAACTTCAAAAACAAGATCCAAAACATAAAAAATGAGAGTTAAAAAACAAAAAGAAAAAAAGTAAATTTGAGAAAATAAAAGTAGTTGTAGAAAAACATTTATTTAAATTAACCCCTAACCACCACCTATTCCCTCACCAAGATCCCATCACCAGCAAATGAGGCGGCGACAGAGGATGGCGAGGGAGGACATGGACGACGGAAGGGGCCCGGGATGAGGACGGTAAAGGGAGAACATGCGGAAGTTGGCGGCGAGTGAGGAGAAACTGAGGGTAGCGGAGGAGGGTTAGTGGTCGTAGGGAAAAGAGAAGGGGAAGTTGACGGCGGAAGCCCGGACATGAGGGGTTTTTTTGGTTGTTTTTGGTGGTGTTTTCGGTATGTGAAAGTGGTGGTGGTGGTTATTTTTTCATTTTTTCAGATTTGGGATGGTTGTGGTGGGTGGGGTGAGTTGTGAAAGGAGGAGGATGTGGGGATGAGGGGTGGCAGGGGGTTTGGGTGACGTGTGGGGGAGGGTGGTAGGGGTGGTGGCCGGGGAGGGTGGCTGGAGAAGTGAGGTGAAAATGGTAAGGAATGTTTTGGGTTTTTTTTAAAGGATTGTAGAAAGATAAGAGAGGTAGAGAGATAAGGGAAAATGTTAGAATGAGATAATTAGTGTGAGAGAAGGGGATAAGTATTAGGGTTTAAAAGAGAATGGATTGGGTGTGTCTCACAATCTTGACCTTTCATTTTGTTTTAATCATAGACCCTCATCCATTTGATTTAAGGGCTTGGATGAGGACTTAAGAACTCAATGTTTAGAGTTGGACTTACATGATCTCTTATATATATATATATAGAGATAGGTTCTTGTGATTCCACCCTTTTTTTTGAGTCCATGAGTCCTCATCTTAGCCATTGGATGAGAGAGATGGATGGATGAGATTGTAGAGACAAAAACACACTTAACACTAATCAATTACCTATGCACTAATTAATTAACTTTCTCTCTCTAGCTTTTCATTAATCACATTGAAGCAGTTTTAAGTTTCTGAGTATCACTTCAGCCCCTATTTGTGTAACTTCAAACTAAAATGTGATTTCGACTACATAAATTTGAATTTATGAAACTTCAAGACAAGTTTATATGATTTTAGACTTTTTATGAGTGTAACTTCAGTCATTGCGAGTGTCACTTCAACCATTATTTATGTAACTTCAAACTAAAATGTGATTTCGACAACATAAATTTGAATTTATGAAACTTCAAGACAAGTTTATGTGATTTTAGACTTTTTATGATTGTAACTTCAGTCATTGCGAGTGTCACTTCAACCATTATTTATGTAACTTCAAACTAAAATGTGATTTCGACTACATAAATTTGAATTTATGAAACTTCAAGACAAGTTTATGTGATTTTAGACTTTTTATAATTGTAACTTCAGTCATTCTGAGTGTCACTTCAATCATTATTTATGTAACTTCAAACTAAAATGTGATTTCGACTACATAAATTTGAATTTATGAAAATTCAATACAAGTTTATGTGATTTTAGACTTTTTATGATTGTAACTTCAGTCATTGCGAGTGTCACTTCAACCATTATTTATGTAACTTCAAACTAAAATGTGATTTCGACTACAGAAATTTGAATTTTTGAAACTTCAAGACAAGTTTATGTGATTTTAGACTTTTTATGATTGTAACTTCAGTCTTTCCGAGTGTCACTTCAACCATTATTTATGTAACTTCAAACTAAAATGTGATTTCGACTACATAAATTTGAATTTATGAAACTTCAAGACAAGTTTACGTAATTTTAGACTTTTTATGAGTGTAACTTTAGTTATTACGACTGTCACTTCAACCATTATTTATGTAACTTCAAGTTAAAATGTGATTTCGATTATATAAATTCGAATTTATGAAACTTCAAGACAAGTTTACGTGATTTTAGACTTTTTTTGAGTGTAACTTCAGTCATTACGAGTGTCACTTCAACCATTATTTATGTAACTTCAAACTAAAATGTGATTTCGACTACATAAATTTGAATTTATGAAACTTCAAGACAAGTTTACGTGATTTTAGCCTTTTTATGAGTGTAACTCCAACCCTTATTTGAGTAACTTTAACCTAAAATATGATTTAATTTGACATTTTTATAAGAGTAACCTTATCCTTTTATTAGTGAAATTTCAATTATTATTTGTGTAACTTTAATCATTTATAGTATAACTTTATGCTTTAGTCTTTCCTAGTGTCATTTCAGTCTAAACTTTAATCGTTTATTGTGTAACTTCAATTATTAAAAGTGTTACTTCAATCATTAAATGTGTAACTTCAATTATTAAAAGTGTTACTTCAGTCCAAACTTATGTACGTTCAGTCCTTACCTATTCAACTTCAGTTTATATACTCTGTAACTCTTAATTTTGGAACTTTGGTCTAAAATAGTGTAACTTTAGATCTGGAAATAAAACCACCATAAAAAAAATAAAAAACGAGATCTAAAATAAATAAATAAAAACATAACAAATTTGAAAAAAAAAACAACAAACATAAAACATAAAAAAGAAATGTGTAACTTCAGTAAAATAATGTGTTACTTTTATAAATAAATTGTATGTGACTTTAATATATAAAGCGTGTAACTTTAATAAAATATTTGTGTTACTTTAATAGACGTTATTGACATCCCCTTTTATCATATCGAGAAAAAAATAAAACAGATCTGAAAATTTAAATAACAAAAAAAAGAAAAAGAAATAAAAAATAAGAAATTTAAACAACATAACACAACACAACAACAACACAACAACAACAACCACAACCCCACCCTCACCCCGACGCCACCACCCCCTCACCTGCTGCCTCCTCCTGCGGCCACCTCGTCGACCCACCACGCTCCAAAAACTACCCAAAAAACCCACCAAAAACCCCCCACAAACCGGATCTGGGAAAGAAAAAAAGAAAAGAAAGGAGAAGAAGGGAGGAGAGCCGTGGTGGACAGAGGAGGGCCGTGGGCCGTGATTTCGACTACATAAGGAGGGTCGTGGTGGACAGAGGAGGGCCAGAAAAAAGGGAGGAGAAGGAGAACGGTGGCTGGTGGTGGTGGAGGAGAACGGTAGAAGGGGTAGAGGGTGGCGGCTAAGTGGCGGTGTGCTGATGTCGGCGTCGTGGGTGGCGGCTAAGTGGCGGTGTGGGGATACTGGATGGCGGAGGAGGAGGTGGTTGAGGGGTTATTTTTTTTAGATCTAGGGTTTGTTTTTTTGGTGGGTTGTTTGAATTTAGAAAGAATAAAGAGTGTTTTTTTAGAGAGAAGGAAGAGTGTTTTTTTAGAGAGAAGGAGAAGTGTTTATTATGAATGAATTGTGTGATGGGTGGTGGGTTAGGATGATGGATGTATTAGTGGTTTAATTAATATGGATGAGAGAGAAGTGGTTAAACACCTTCTTAATGACAAATTTTCTCTTTTAATCTTAGCCATCCATCTCCAAAATCCAATGGCTTACAAGAGGACTCATGGACTCAACAAAGGAAGATGGACTCTTATGATCCTTTCTCTCTCTATATATATATATATAATTGGGTTCTTGTGAGTCTAGTGTCTTATGGTGAGTTAGTACTCACAAATCTAGACCATTGGATTAAATCAAAGATCAACTGCTGTCCGTGAGATATGTGAGAATCAACGTCTCTAATCAAGACATCTTTCTAAGGACAAAACATTAAAATTACAAAAACTACTACACTTTCAACCTACTTCCTTAAACATATTTTCTTTCTCTCTCATCAATATTTTTCTCACCCTCTCTTCGTATCTCGTTCAATCACTTCTTTTATCTTCAATTTGCCTGCCAAATTCATTGTCAAATAGCAATTTTTTTCCAGTGAATTTGGTTGCCATGATTATATATTTATTATGAGAGTCTTTATCTTGTTAATTGAAACTTTAATCTGGTTTTTGTTAAGTGAATGTAAACATATTAATTAAAAATTTAATTTCGCCGACAAAATTAAATAGATTGTTTGCAATGGCTCTTTCTGCTTCCCAATCTAAGCAATATCCTTCCCCTTCTCAACCCTCCGGGTAACATTTTCATTATTATTGTTGTTGATTTCTGTTAACAATTGCTATTTTATCAAAAAAATTTTAATTAAGGGTTTGTGCTGCTTAATTTGGGATTTGCTTATTTTAAATTATTTATTTTTGTAATTTTGAAAGATGAGAGTTTGATAGTTGCTTGCTTAGTGAATTAATAAGTGATTTGTATTATATTACTATAAATACGGATTGGTTAAGACTATTTAAGCCTAAGACTAAAGGGCTTCTAAATATTATATTAATAAGCACTTAACAAAATGAAGGAGGAAGCAGCTAAAACGATGCCATAAGTAGTAAGCAACAAAAAGAAGGTAATAAATGTGATGCAGGAGAGGAGCACACTACTGGTAGAAGGAGCCTTTTGATAAAATCAAATTGCTAGCGATGATAAAAATGTGATTTGATGGTTGATTGGTTTTAGTCACTTTAATGTGCTAACTGATATGAAATATAATATCCAGGTGTGCTTAGTGAATGAGCCTTTCTACATGAATAATTCTGCAAGTGATTGGTTGGTTTGATGTAGGTTATTGGGAAAAGTAAAGACACGATTTAACACAAAAATCTCATAGAAGATGGAATTCATCGTACACGTCGAGCTCATTGTTGGAATGATGCTGCGAGATATGAGCTCATGATGACATTAGCTTGAATGACCTCGATTTTTAAGCCACAATTGTGGTGTTGTGATGATGTTACTGGATTGCGGCTCGTGAGCACCGGAGCAGATGATGCTAGAGTGTGGAGACGCAACTGTAGGTGGGCAGAGGATGAGGTTGAGCGGGGCACGGCCAGGCAGATGTATTGCGATGATTGTGGCTCACTGAAAAGTTTTTTGATTTTTAGTTAAATTATTAGTGTTAAAGGTAAAATGTTATGCCTGATAAGTAACTAGTAGTGAAGAAACGGGTTTTCTTCTACAAAAAATGATAGAAAAGAGCTTCTTTTATCATTTTTACGTGTCATTGTTATTATCTCTTCCGATTGCAAATCGATTTAAATATATATCGTTTAAAATTTTCTCGTATTAAGTGTACTTTACATTTATAAAAGAATTAATGATTTGGAAAAAGAGCTTCTTTAGCGTATCAAATACGGTAATTGTAATAACAATGAATTATCAAGAATATCACTGGAATAACACCACGGTAACAACAGAGTAACACCGGAGTAACAACAGAGTAACACAAGAATAACACTGAATTAACACGGTAACATAACAGTAATACAAGAGTAACATATGACTGACAATGAGTAACTTAAGGTAATAATAATGGAGTAATAACAAGGAACTATTAAGTATAATGCTTGAGTAACAACACGGTAACACAAGAATAACACTGGAGTAACAACGCAGTAACACAAGAATAACACTGGAGTAACAACACAGTAACACAAGAATAATATTGGAGTAACAACAGAGTAACACAAGAAGAACACTGAATGAACACGGTAACATAAGAGTAACATAAGAATGACAATGAATAACTTAAGGTAATAATAATGGAGTAATAACAAGGAATTATTAAGTATAATACTTGAGTAACAACACGGTAACACAAGAATAACACTGGAGTAACAACACAGTAACACAAGTATAACACAAGAGTAACAACAAGCCAACATAAGAATAACACTAGAGTAACACAAGAATAACACCAGAATAACAACACAGTAACACCAGAATAACAACACAGTAACACAAGAATAACAAAAGAGCAACAACAAGGTAACACGAAAAGAGTAACAACATGGTAACACAAGAGTAATACTCCGTATATAGTAACATATGAATAATAATGAGTAGCCTAGTACAACAATAATAAAGTAATAGCAATAAATAAGCATTCCAACTATCAAGGATAACACCAGAATAACACATAGTCATTCATGTTAAATTCGAGTAATAATGAGATATGATATATTCGGGATAACAGTGGAATACCATTTTGCACCACCGCCACTCTAATATTACCGTTATCCCGTTGTTATTCCATTGTTACTCTATGTTATTCTTGTGTTACTCTATTGGTATCAAGTGTTATTCCATTATCACTCTAAATTGTTCATTGTTACTTACTCCCCCCCCCCCCCCATTTATATTAATTTGTTTACCTTTTTTATTCTTTGAAAGGAATATTTTATTGAAAGACAAACAAATGAATGGGATATGAGAAGTAATTGTTACCCACGAGATCTCATTGTTACTCCAATATTAACATAGCTTTTAAACGCTAAGGGAAGTTTTTTCCTTTTATTAATGTTTTGATAAATGTAAAGTACACCTAGTACCCACAAAATAATAAAAATATATGTATTGATAATTGACATTCTAGTTGTGGAGCATAAGAACTTTAGTGCGTACAAGAGGTAGAATTAAATAATTAAAGTATAAAAAAGGCTTTAACTATGTCATATGTTATGGTACCAGTACCAACATTAACTCTGTGTTTATAGTGCCACCACCTTCACGCACCAATAGTAACACCATCACCAGCACGTTCATCGTCTCGCCTCTCCTCTCCTCTGTGACCGCCGTCACTCAACTATACAAAACAATAAAACAACACACCAGAAAGCTGAGGCTAGTGCGAATCATTAGGTCGCTCAACCTTAACAGTACGGTAATTCTGGCCTGCACCACCATCTGATCAAACCCGTCGCAGTTTTGAAATCTGATCGGACGCCCCTATTCCTACTTGATGATTTTGTTCTAAGGAAAGTTTATCATCATTATTATTGAGTTCTCGAGGAATAAGCTTATCAAATCATACTAAAACGATTCCTTTCTTCTAAGTCATAATTGATATTGCTCACCTTTGTCAACACTCCATTATTATCAGTTGCAGCTTAATAATAAATACTTACTCTGTCTAATTAATTAGAATAGAAGAGATTGTTATATAGAAATTTTTGTTTGTGGAATTTTAGGGGGCAAGGTAATGATTTTTTTTATATGCAATGGAGAAAGACATTGGGAGTTGAAGGGGAGAGAATTATTTGATAAACAAAATAGTAGAGATGGAAATACATGGCGTAATTAGTTTGCGGGGGAAGGGGGCGAAATTTATAAAGTAACAGATATTAAATTCGGATCATTGATCTTGTCTAATCTAATGGTTGAGATTTGTTAGTACCAACTCACCATAAGAACCCAACTCACGAGATCCCGCCTCTATATATATATATGTATAAATGGGATCACATAAGTCCACCATTCTTAGATGAGTCCATAAGTCCTAATATACACCATTAGATCAAACAATTGAAGGGTTAAGATTAAAACAAAAAAAGAAAGGTTGATATAAAAGCTCTTAACTAGCCAAACCCTAATCAGTCACACAACAACTACCCACTTTTTCCCTCACTTCTCTCTCTTCCTCTCATCTCTCTAAAATTCCCTTTCTACCACCCATCTCCCCGCTGCCACCACGCCACCACCGGCTCCTCCCTTGGGCACCACGACATCCCTCCTCCCTCCCTCGTCCTCTTGCCTCCACCACGCCGCTCATCCTCCCTTCTCTCCATTCGCCGCTCGTCCCTCCTTCCCTGCTCCCCACCTGCCGCCTCCTTCCCTCCCCACCTTCCCCTCCTGCCTCCTCCTCAGCCGCCTCCTTCTTCCTCCTCCGCCCTCAGTCGCCTCCTACCTCCTCCCCCTCAGCCGCCTCCTTCTTCCTCCTCCAACACCACCCTCCTTCTTCATCCTTTGCGCAACCCTCATCACCGTGCTTATTCTTCTTCGCCCTTCATTTTTTTTTTCTCGCGGCCTCCGCGCATCCCACCTCCTCTTCTTATTTGTTCTTCCTCTTCCTCCTTGAACCAGCGAAGCTTTCCGCCGCCACCCTTCTTTTTTTTTTTAGATTTGCATCCATGTTGGGTGGGTAGTCTTGGGGGTGGTCCATGGTGAGTCGGTTTTTTGGGTCTTCAGATATGAAGAGTGGTGGGTACGGGGTGGGGCAGGGGTTGTAATGGTGGTGGGGATGCGAGGGAGGGGTAGGGGTACGCGGTCGGGGGGTGCGGGTGGGGGTGGTGGTTGGCAGTTGTTGTTGGTGGTGGTGGTGGACCATCTTAGACTAAAGTGACATACTTGAAATAATAGTGACATAATTGACATAATAAAATCATATGAAATAATAAAGTTACATAAAATTAGATTAAAATTACAAAAAATTTGACTAAAGTTACATCATCTTGGACTAAAGTTACCTAGTAAAAGTACCAAAATTACATAAAAGGACTAAAGTTACATAAAATTTGGCTAAAAGTTACACAACATTTGACTAAAGTTACAAAAACTTTGACTAAAGTTACATAATTTTTTATTAAAGTTACATAAATTTATATTAAATTTACATAAAATTTCATAAAATCATATTAATATATTCAAAATAATATTATAATACATAATTTTAAATTTTTATATACAAAATAGCCTTAAATGGCTAAAGTTACGCTCGTAAAATACTGGAGTTACACTTTAAAATACCAAAGTTACATAAAATTTTTCTTAAAATTACATAACTCCAAATTAATATTTAAAATGAACTATATTAGCATAAAGTTACACCATTAAAGGCTGAAGTTACACTCAAAAATGACTAAATTAGTATAAAGTTACACCTTAAAAGGCTAAAGTTATATTCGTAAAAAACTAAAGTTACATAAATTTGTGATACAGTGATAAAAACTTGTTCTAAAATTTCAGAAATTCAAATTAGCCATAGCTAGTAGTAGGTGAGTGTATTAATGCTTTTAATCTCATCCCTCCATCTCTTGTAAAATCTAATGACTTAGATTAGGACTTAGGGACTCACCTAAATAAAGGGACTTACCTGAACCTGACTTTATGTATATATATATATATATAGTAACCACATCAAGTACATATATACGTCCCGACACATCCCGTTGTGACCGACTTAGAGCTATAAGGGCACAATTACGATTTCAGGACATCTCCCAAATCTTTGTAGTAGCTCCGTATGACTCCTACCCGGGTTCATTTTATTAGACTCTCATAATTCATTGGGTTCATTGGTTTTAGGTTCCAAAATCATTCACTTTGATACCACTAACACCCTTATATTTCAAGGAACCTTACAAGACCTCCTCGGCACATGGGGAAGCTACCATCTCGGTTGCCCGAGGTAGTATATATCAAAACTCACAATAAAGAAACAATACTTTATTAAATACAATAGTTTAAACTCAAATTACATAATTCCAAACTAGACGGCATACCGTCTAGTCCAACAACCCAAATGCTAACACGACGATAAAGTAAAGTAAAGTTTAAACTCTAATAGACTCGCCAGGGCTATGACTTGATAGTGATCTCATCCTCATCCCAGCGCAGCTCTACGGATACATGTTGATCACCTGCTCACATTCCTCAATGGATCACAACAGTTTTGAAAAACATTAACAGGGTCAGTAAAAGTATATACCGACCAATGTATAAGACAAGAAATAGAGAAAGAGAAACCAGAGGGCCACAGCAGCCGTTACCTTAGTAGACTCAGGTTATCATCCATACTCTACAAAAACCACCAATTGACCCAGGACCGCAGCCACAGGCGTGAAAGTTCCATCTTACCGCAGCGAGACAAACCCGAAACATTAATGTGCACATCCCCCACGTAGCGGGAAAACTACGGGAGCAAACTCGATGTGTGATCCGTCTCCTAATAAAATCACCGACCAGTAATCTTAGTAACCATCGTAACAACCCAAACTCCAATCCCGAACTCCATCATCATCATCATAAATCAAACAATCAAGTATCATACAATATCTCATCACATCAATTAGCATAAGCAAATAATGAGTATGGAAACCCTACCTTCTCGCAATTCCGCAAGCAATCAATCAAGAGTCTTCTTTTATGAATCCCTTTCCTAACAATCATACAATTAATCTAAATCAATAACTATTCAAATCCCCATTCCCCAATTCAGATTAGGGTTTCAATTATTCAAACGAAATCACATTGTAGAGTTACTTACCGACGCAATCAACAAGGCAATGAGAGATCTAATCTGTCACGGAATGATTAAGGTTTTTCTTGAGAGGTTTAAGAGAGTTCTTGAGAGAATTAGGTTTTGTGTTAATAACGTATCTGAAAAATTATGATATAATCTCTTCTTAAAACCCTTAATCAAACCGGCCAAATTATCCTCGCAGATCGGTGTACTCGATTGAGTACAACATGTACTCGAAGAAGTACGACTTACTCGGTCGAGTGCTTGCCACACTCGGTCGAGTACCCCAAGAACAGAGCACTGTTCAAACGACAGACCAACCTACTCGGCCAAATACACTCTACTCGGCAGAGTACACATTCCACTCGGTCGAGTAAGCTTTACTCGGCCGAGTGCCAAGTACTCAGAAATACGGAGTATTACAAAAAAGATGTTGTGTAACTCGTCAACATAACCTTGAATCTTCTAAAACACGACCTTTAAGCAAAGAATCCACTTCATAGGGTCCAATGACTAAGGTAGAACAAATATTAAAACAAAAAGATAAGAAACACATCATCTTTACAAGATGCCATGTTGGGAGAAAGGTTAGATCTTTCTTAACTTTAAAGAAAGAGAGCGAGAAAAGGTGAAATTTGGCGGAAGAATCGTGTAATTCGGTGAAGGAATGAGTAGATCATTTTAAGGCTGAGGGGGTGGAGGTTCAAGGAGGATGAGAGATAAGAGAGAAATCTGAATATTTTTTGTGTTGGAAAGGATGAGGGAGATGAAGATTCAAAGGGAGATGGAGGTTCAAGGGAATAAAACCTAATGGGGGAGCATAATAAGGCTCAATTTGGCCCAATACTAAAGTAGATCGGTTTCCATTAGAATTTCGCGTAGAATCTAATTTTGGACTTTAAACGGACATTTATGAAACGGTTTTGACCTAATTAAAATTAAAAATTGGAATTCTCATAAAACTAAAAGCAAATAATAATAAATTAGCAATTTTAAATTATGTTAAAAAAAAGAGAGGATATTATAAAATCAATGACTTTATTAAATTACCCATCATGATAAAATCGAGGGTGTTATAGAGTAGACTGAAGAAAATGAAATGCTAGAGTGAAAACTCGCAAGGGAGAGCGCTTTAGTCAAAATAAGTGAGATAGGAAAAAAAAAAAATTGATCTCCCTGTGGTGTATAACATACCCATCTTTATGAGCTTATTTGTAAGTCTTGAGGATTTTATACACTTTTGCGGATCGATGTAGGTATAAGTTTATTATGAGTCTTTTGAGTGTACTCAAGTACGATTAAAGATCTAAGTGTGGGAAAATTGATGATATGGTTTTTGTATGTACTAAGAGGGTGAAATTAGTCAAGTTCAAGTTTTAAGAATGTTTAATTATGAGTCATATCATATAATTATCGAGAACACTTGTTATTTGATTATTTGTAAGAGTTTGAAGATAAAACCATCTTCAATAGAGTTGAGATGGAGTGAAGAATAGTCCAAGTATGAGAGTAAAGATGGTCCTTGTTTTATTGATATTATCATTCATTCCTATATTTTGAACCAAACAACCCCGATCCCGTCACCTTTCCAATATAGCTCTCTGGTCAACTTTTTTAGTTGGTTCATGATACTAACAACTCAAAATTATGATCAGTTATCTAACTAAAACACCTTATCCATTCTTATTCCAAAGTAAATTTAAATACTACCAACATTGAATTAGATAAAATATCTCGAGCAGAATAAATTAGAAGAGATCTCATCGAAAAGAATTGGTCATGTTCAATAAGGCATAGCTGATATACCACCACATAAATCAACCCAACATATTGCATAACTTTATTAATGTTGGTTTTTTCCACTAATTGACCACACTACATTTTCTCCGAATCTCTCCCTCTGTCCCAGTTTTAACATCAATACCTCCCATCTTTTCCATAGATTTTCCAAATTCATATAAAAATTCTTTGTTACTGAGGACAAGTTTATCAATTATTTTTATAGCCGTTCGATTAGTAAGAAGTTGTGCATCCGTGGAGAAAAGTCCCTTATTCTGCTTCAAATTAATGTAATAATGGTTGTCGAATATCATCGAACTTTCAGGATCCATCTCAACTGTAGTTGTCATATCAAACGGGCTGAAACATTGTGTCTTTAAATATTCAGCATATGTTTTGTTTATTGTAGGGTCTTGATTGTCTGGTGGATGACCAGTGAAGTTATATAGCCTGAAAGTAAACTTCTGACAGTGCGCTCTTCCGATTGTATGCGCTCCTACATTATAATGATTCAAAACTATTAGCAAAATATTTTATCTCATTGGTGTGTAAATAATACACCGTATTTGTGATTGTTATTTGCTGAAAGCCTGAAAGTAATATGACTAATAACAAAAGTTACGAAATAATCTATTTTTCTTTTTCGTGTATTAGTAATAAAGGCACGTATATTGGCCATCAGGCCCTTCATTTCATATCATGCGCCTTTAGTTGTAGTTACGGTGGAAAAAGAAGTAAGTAAAAATGTATCATTTATTGTAAGATAAATCACATAATTAGGCGAGATTTTTCACCGTCAGTCTTTTTCTTATTCTGTTATTTGCCCATGTCCGGTAATTATATCTTACATTGTCTTAATCTCTTAATGTCAAAACGATTTGTTAGAAAACTTGTTCATTTAGTATTTTGTTTAATGTTAATTTTTATTTACATTCATCTTAATGTTAGATATCTATTCTGTAAAACGTTTCAAAGTAAAAAGTCATAGGAATAAATACAATAAAATTTAAGAACAGTGAGTTTTATCATAGACATGTTCCGCAAGCGTTGAAACAATCAATTTCCGTTTTCAAATGAGTGATGATATTGGTTATGATGTAGATTTTGCTCTGCATAATCTTTATCTTTATTGAAAACTATTTGCTATATATTATCCTCTTTCAAGTTTCTCAAATGATTTTTTTTTTGTCTTTTGAAGATTGGATTTAAGCAGAAGCATTAGAGAAAATGTTCTAAAGACACACAATATATTTGCAAAAGTTACAAATTCATCAAAAAACTAATTAAAATATGATGATATCCTAACAAGAACGAAGTGATAAAATGAAATGAAAGTTAAGTAAATTAATGCAGATGTTTAAATAACATACCTTGTAAGACAACAAGGTCCTGGAGTGAAAGACCTTTTCTAGCAAAAAATATTTCTTGAATGTAGAAGTAAGCGAATGGGGAAGGAATATTCAAAGGAACCTCTGATGCAAGAGATATTGTACCATCCCTTCTACCTGTAGGCACACTCCAGAGATCTCTTTTATACTGTCAATAATAAAGAATTATAATTAAAACAAGCAAGTATTGTTGATAATGCGGGGAATAAAATAAAATTGTTTACCTTTGAAAATGAAATTTTTTTGTTTTTATTTCGAATTTAGTATCAGACTTAAAAATCAAATTTGTGAAATATACTTTTAAATTAATTTATATATTATGAAAATGTTTTTATTCTACAAAGGAAACATATTTGAATTACAAATTAAAGGTCATGGCGAAAATAAGGCAAGAATTTCTATTCGATATTATAGTTATATTTACACGTAGATACTTATCTCGGAACAATTCCAAAAACATAATATACAATTAAAAAAATATGAAAATAAATTTATTGAAAGATAAAATGTATCACCTACTAAATGAAACATAGAAGAAATAAATTTAATTTATATTGCCTTTTATGTACCTCTTTTTAATGTTCACACAATTTAACATTTAGATTTTCTCTGATTTCATCACAAGCTTATTTTTGTCAGAGAAAGTAATATTAAATCTTAGTATACTTATCATATATCAAAAGTCAACTTTGAATAATAATAAAGAAATTTATGATTGGTAAATTATAAAAAAATAGCGTTCTTTATTTGATAAATTGATTTTTTGTGAAAGTTTTAGATTAAAAATTCAAAATATTCGTAAATTTTTAAAGTTAAAGATTTTTAAAATAATTTTATAGAAAGGCGGAGGTACTTAGCTCTAACAAATAAAAACTTACTTGATATGAAATAGCATCTCTAGCCGCCAGAGCTAATATATCTGCACATGATACGACTCCCGGGCATTGTTTTTCTAATTGTGCTTTTATATCCTCAATAACATCAAATCTTCCTAGGCCCGCATTCATAATATCATGCATTTCAGCTGTTGTATTCGCAGTTGAATTTAATAAAAATGAACCATCACAGCCCTGCAAGTGTGGAAAATCTTAGAACATATATAGCCATACTCTAAATAAGTTCTGGTAGATATTATTTTCTATTCGAATCAAATCGAAAAGAAAAATTATTTTATCTGATAAAGCCTTTAATGAGTAGTATATACGAGTTATTGTTAGTGATAATTCGAGATTTGTCAATATCGTAAGCTTTATGACTTTTTCTTTACCATAAAACCACGAACATGCAAAATAAAATATATTTATGTTTTTGCAGTATCTCTTAAAAATTTTGTGCAATGTAACTTGGAAGAAAAATATAACAAATCTATATAATAAAAAAAGGTAAGTATCATTTCTATTTGTTTACATATAAAATTGAATAATAATTCAACTAACTTGACATAATATTTCTACGTTTTTACAAGAATTGCTCGAATATAAATTATTTTTATCTTAAAAGCAACTTAATATCACCAAAATGTTTAAGACAACAAATCTTTATACGTACTTCATTTCGCTCAGTTAATAAAATCAACAAAATAATTATATAAAATTATAGTAAGATTTTAAAATGCAAGATACATTAATAGAAATTTTTGTTGATCATTAGTAGAGTATGAAGTGATAAAAAAAGAGGTTTGAATTGCCGCTAAATTATGTCAAAGTAATTCTAGAATAATTTATTTTATAATTGTTTCTTGAAAATCAAATCAAATGATGAAATAATACGACATTTACAAAAACATATAATATCAATTAAAAAAAAAGACTTCTAAAAAAGATCATTACAAAACATAAATTTATTATATATCCTCTTTGATATTGTAGAACTTTATTTAAATAGCTAACCCTTAAAGTTATGGATTAGACATAACCACACACATTATTTTAAAATGAAGAAGCATATAATGAAGAACTATATTTGATTCGCCATATTGTGGATATAAACATTAATTAGATGTGCCCCACCAAATTAGGAATGAAAGCAAAATGGGTCCACATTCTTGGGCATATTTTTTTAACTACTCTTTTTACATTGGCTATATACTTTAATTTATGATAATATAATTTCACATCAGTTCGATACCTAGAGATAATTACAATAAATACTATTCAATTAAGAGATTATGAAAAATTACTTGCTAAAATGATATTGTACTTACTCTAACAAAGCAGTCGTGAAAATGCATCCTCAAAAGTTGTGAAGCCACAGTTGGATCTCTAAAAACGTAATCATGAGTAATATTTCTCACAATTGATTCAATGGATGGGCATGTTTTTTGGTAGAAGTTCTTTTGTAGACCGTGTGCTAATTTTATTTTTTGGTCACCATAATTTTCCAAATAGTCTACATTTTTGGAATTTTCAGGAACCTTATGCATAACATTAGATATAGACATAGTATTGCAAAGCATAAATGAACTATAATATACTAAGTATAACAAAACGGTGAATGTTTTCTTTTCCATTTCTCTGGAAATGGTAACCATTCCACAAATAATAACTAGTGAACGATATGAAAAAAATATAAATTACCCTCTTAATTTGTGACTTATATACTCTCCTTTTTCAAGATGAGTAACCTCCCTTTATTGTGCACTATTCCAATAAAAAGATGTTTTGATGAATAACACTCACAAAGATTTATTACCCCATTTCAGTTTTATGTTTACATAACAAGTTTTTATAACGGAAGTGGTGAAACGAAACAAAACAATCTGAAATATTAAATACAATACAAGTTATGTAATTAACACCATTTGAAAGCATACAAATTTAACTAATAGGTAGTTTTATTGTATTTAATTCATAACTTTGGATTTTAAATTAATTTGACTTCCCACAATCCTTGTCTATCATTTATCATATAAATTAAACCCCCCTTTTGACAAAATTAATTTTCATGAAAATGAAGTTATATAACTCATTCTACATAAGTTTTAAATCCGTAAACAGTTTCATGTGAGATAAATATTGAAAAAAGAAAAGAAAAAGTTATTATGTAATTATGCCTTGTTGTTATCTCAATATGGATAGCAAATCTTTCTTATTTAACACTTTATAAGTTCTACTAGTTTTACTCCCGTGCAAATTGCACGGGAATGTTATTATAAATTTTATTATCTTGACTTCTTTTTTAACATGCTTAAATTTTACGTATGTCATATTAAAATGTTACTTGATAAATTATAGTTGCAATTAAGAGTTCATCAAAGACGAACCTAATATAAACCTGGAAATGTTAAACATATATTTCACTTCAAAAAAAATATATCTAAAGAAGTTATCATATTAATTTATAAAATAGGAATAATGCATGTGTTCCAAAATGTTACACAGATATTGTTTTTCTGACATTAAAATTCTGAAATTTTTCTTTGTACATAATTGGTAACATGTATGCTTTCTTTTTTCGTTTTTTTTAAGTACATATTAAGACTCATATTTGCGGTACATATTAAGACTCATCTCGCTGGACACAAATGCATTCGCTAATTTTGGATCAACATCCGTACAACCGTACAACACATCATATAAATACGTGAAATACATTTTTTTTAAATAAAACAGATGAAATAAATTTTAAAATGCAAACTCTCAATATGAGGTTAGTTTTTATTTCAAGTTGAGATTTATAAGTTGTAGTAATTTCAACAAAAAGTATTACGAACAGAGTAATATAAAATATGGAAAAACTAACGTTAATTATTCACAAGTTTTCATATTTATTTGCTCAAGTATCTCGAACTCTTAAATACTTTGTATAAGATAAGATAGAATAACAAAATCCAAAATATG
This sequence comes from Heliosperma pusillum, assembly GCA_022085475.1. Lineage (NCBI taxonomy): Eukaryota > Viridiplantae > Streptophyta > Magnoliopsida > Caryophyllales > Caryophyllaceae > Heliosperma > Heliosperma pusillum. The sequence goes on from JAIUZE010070341.1 coordinate 18,936, forward strand.
AGATGAATTAACAAAATTCAAAATATAAGCAAGAGAAATTAACGAACTCCGAAATAAATGATAAATGAATCTACAAAAACTAAAACTATAATAAATGAACTCCAAAGTATCATTTTTAATATAAAACGCAAAAACTAATGAATGACACTCATATGTGAGACGTGAAAAATGTGATCACTTTTTGATAAATAGATATCACCTTCTGTATATAGAGAATACTTATTATGTTTAAAAGAGACCATTTTTTTTTTTCCATAGTTAGTCTAAGACGGAAGTATTTGTCCTAATATCAAAACGGGTCAAATATCTCACATGAGCATATATGACAAATCTTTTATATTTTCTATACATTTTGTTGTCGTCTTATTCTTCCCACATGTGAAAATTTGACGCGTCTTAAACTTAAGACGCATATTAAAAATGGTTACTTTTTATTTATAAAAAAGGTAAAAAAAATAATCATTATTCTTTCATTTTTTTATTAGAAATGAAAATGAATGTTTGTTTATTTAGCGAAAATTTGATGTGCAGACAATCTCTGAAATGACTGGTTTAATTAGTGGTAAGTACCTTAATGGGCAGTTAATTAATTAATTAAACTTCTTTGTATTGGTATTGAAATGTGAAGCTGTAAATAATGCATGGAGCAGTTGTTTGTACTTGGCAATTGTAAGATGACGTGGGTTAACCACAAGGCTTCAAATGTTCTTCTATTAATAAAATGAAGATTTATGATATTAAGTTGTTATCAGTTATACTACTCTTTTAAATGTAAACTATTAGTACTTTTCATAAGACTCAATATCAATGTTTATTGTCATAAATAAATAAAAAATATATTATTTTTTGTGTTACTAAGAGCCACATGAGGCGTATCTAACCACTGTAGTAAATAATCAACTCTAAGGTTTCATAAATAGATGATTGAAGAAAAAGATATAAAAACAAGACTTTCTTAATAATAGAGGTATAACCACTTCATCATCATTTGAATGTAAGCACATTAATTCCAGTTTTTGTAAGAAGAAAACGTTGAAACATTACATTTTATTATGTACTCCCTCTGTCCCAGTCAATTGTTATCCTATTTGTTTTTAGGGTTTCTCAGGGAATTGTTATCCTTTCTATATAAGGAAGATGTTCTATGAATTGATCACTCAATACGACTATTGTCCACTTATATTGTCCACTTGTCATCCTTTAAATGAACCACAAATAGTCTCAAACTCTTTTCTTGGTCTTTATGTCAAAATGGAAGGATAACAATTCACCAGGACGGACACAGTAAGTTTTTAATTGTATGAGAAAAGGGTAACTTTTAATCTTCCAAACTAAAGAGGTTAAACAAGGTAAATTAATTGGGCCTTATTCAAATGACCATAAATCAAATAATGCATCTATATGATACTAAAATTAAAAGGCATGATGAGCCTTATTTGAACACCTTGTGGCATACTTAGGCCCTGTTCTTTTGGACTTAAAGTCACCCCATTGAAGTTCATATCAGCTCTTATAAGTTCCGTTCAGTTCAGCTCCTATAAGTTCAGTTCAGCTCCTATAAGTTCAGTTCAGTTCAGTTCAGCTCCTATAAGTTCAGTTCAGTTCAGCTCCTATAAGTCTAGTTCAGCTCTTATAAGTTCAGTTCAGTTCAGTTCAGCTCTTATAAGTTCAGTTCAGAAAAGTTTAAATCTTAAAAATTAAGTTTAGAAAAATTATACGGAATATATTATTTATGAAAACCGATATAAAAACATTTGACATTAATTATTGGATACATATATTATCATTGAGATCGCCCGAAGGAATTGTAGAGTATTTCAACTATCGACATTCATCATTGAGAATGAAAGTTAAAATGGCATTTGGACAATTGAAAGAAAGGTGGAAGATGTTAAAAAATATGCCCCAAATGTCACAAAAGTATCAAATATCTATTATTGTTTATACATTTACACTCCATAATTTTATAAGGATGCATACTCTGGAATACCTATTATACAACATGACGTGAATAGTAGATTCGGGCATGTTTGATGATAATCGGAAAAATGCCATGTTCAAGGTACGAAACAAGATAGTAAAAAATATTTGGCGAGACAATGGATTCGTTGTTTCGAGTGATAGTGAAGATGAAGAAGAAACTGATGAGGAAGATGATGATGTGGAAATAGATGGTTAGAAAACGATGTAAAATGTGATTTTTTTTTATCGTAATGTAAACGTAGTAATCTGTATGAACAAACCAATTTATATAAATCAGAATAATGTTATTATCTTAACTTATGTTTTAGAGTATATTTTATTTGTATGTCAGCCTTTTCCAAAGGATAATAATAATAATAAAGTTCAGTTTAGTAAAGTTTAGATTTTATAAGTTCTATTCAATTAAGTAAAATTAAGTTGTGACAACCCTCGCGAATGCGGAAATAAAACATAACAAGCATGTGATTTATATAACGGAAAATATGGTATTTTTAAAACTTTTTACATGCTAAGATAAAAATACGAGGAATGTCAAATAAATACAAACTAAAATAGAATATACTACAAAGAGACGAAGTCTCTCAAAATGTTATCAAATCTCAAAGTTGTTTAGCAACTAGCTAATAAACGTCTAGGGGTGATTCGTCAAGACCAACGCCCGCTAGCTCACACTCGAACCCAAAATACAACAAGCAAAATCCATCCAAGCTAGCAACCTGTTCATCCATGAAAAACATGAACGCCACAGTCAGTTGGGAGTAACTCCGGGTTCTCCCAGCCATATCACAAATAACATACTTAAACGGAAATACATAAGTAGAAGCATGCATATATAAATATACATGTGAAATACGAGAAGGATAAATAGGCAATTCTATATATAAAGATATGAGCACATGAAGTACAATACCGTAACCATCATATTATAGATAGACTCGGGGAAGACACTCTTAGGCAACGATACACTCACTAGGGCTTGCATCTCACCGTTAGCGGCATAAGTTTGATAAGATAGAGACTCGACAAGCATATCATGCCAAGTCATCCAATAATCACAAATAATCAATCATATAATCATCCATCCAAACGTACGAATACGTTGACAACATCTCTCACGGTAAATGACACGCACTAGCACCGTGTACATGGCAAGTATGATTAAAATCGCATCCACGGGATGACATTTCCCTGAACACATACACGATTCATCATTTCGTATATGTAGACTAATTTCCTCTCGGTAGGACGACGATAATCATATACGGTCCTAGTCTAAACCTCGCCAGACTCTCGGAATAAACATTTTCCGATTCGACATGCAATGACATTTCGCATCCAAGACTCGGTCATACATAGAAGCCAGGTACCCCAAATTCGGTTAACCTTCACGAAAGAGGCGGAAAAGAGCACAAGCATCATAACAAGCGGTACGCTACATGCAATGACACCACCTCGCAAGTATACAACATTTGACGGCCGGGTCGATCAACGCATAGCGTTCGCCTCCCAACAACGTCGTCATATGCCCACTAACACATGCAATTAAGCAGTAAGGATACATTCCTCGTTCCGACATTCCAGCCTTACGAACGACGAGGTAGCCGGGGGATGAGAGTACAAAACACTTAACAATAGTGCTCAAACCGTAACATGTGTAAAACCAACTCAAAGTGGGATATATGAAAAACCATCACAAAACATGATAATAGGGAGTTATATAAATTTAACTATGATAAAAATGAATCAATACATGATACATGAGCATTAGAACAAGTTTATGAAGCATAATAAATAAGAAACATAGATCCCCTATCGAAACAACATGTTTGGAAACTAACTAAAACAAGGGTCCTCTTCAAACGGTCTTAACTAGAGTTCTAGAAACTAGACCTCCTCCTCTATACATTCCGTACAGTGTGCATGTTGACTTTCCACCTTTTGTGGGACAACCAAAAGAATCCCAAGTCGGTTCCTACCGAAGCTGAAAAGCGACTCCAATACTTGGAGGAGCAACTATTGTATCTCAAGGGAGATGACATCTATAGGGAGAATAATCGCAAGCATGAAACGGTGAACGCACAATTGCCAACTACCTTCAACATGATTGACATACCAAAACTCAGGGGGCATGAGAACCCTTTGGATCACATTCAAGTCAATAAGTGCGCTTTAGAGGTTCTTACCCAAAATGAGATAGAAGGATTCACCGACTTCCTAAATAAGCGAAGGAAAACTAGCACACAATTTATTGAACCTCCAGATGAAGCTACTCTTGTAGAGAAATTCGTGGACATCCTGAGACCCATTTATGCAAACCATCTGAGGTACCAAAATATAACGTCTTCGAAAGACTTGACTGTGCTGGGAATAAGAATTGAAGATGATATCTGAAAAGGACTCTTGTCCAAAATGCTAGGTCATGGGTATCAAGGCTAAACAAGTCGTTCTTATGGCTCCACCAACAAACCCAATAAGGTCAAATATGTCGAATCATCCAAGAAGAGAAACCCTTAGAAGAAATTCCACAACCTTGGCGACACATAGTCCAATGCCTTGGAAAGATTGATACAACAAGGAAAAATTCAACCTATAGGACCTACACCTGACCCGGAAAAGAAAGGTAGGTTATGGGATGGAGACGCTTACTGCAAATTTCATAGAGGCAAAGGACACGATACAGAGCAGTGCTACAAGTTGAAACATGTCATTTAAGATATGATTGAGGATGGTCGTCTACCCATCCCTCCTTGAAGCAAGTCAACAATCCTCTTGAAGTTCTAACGATTACAGATGAAGAATCCACCTTAGAATTTTCACACCTCATCTACCCAATCGAAGAAGAAATCCATATGTTGGAAAATAAAAAAGAGATGTTCAAGGGAGAACCGGCAGACAACAGATTCAAATCTGAATCGGAGTCGGATTCGGAGTCTGAGCGAAGAGGGTCTTCTCCTACTGTCATCCCATTCTTCTTTTCCTCCTAGCTTAGTGTCAAATAGTAACGGTAGCTTAGGGTATGTCCCAGCAGCCGTTTGTATTCACTATTTTAACATTCATTAATAAATAGGATCATCCCAGTCCTCTTTGAGTTACAAATGAGACCATGTACTTTTTATTAGTTACTTGTTCTACTTTTTAACCTTAACTAGTGGAATAGACTTGAAATACTTTAGGTCGTATCTCTTTAGTGTAGATCACTCGACCTCTTAGAATAAGCCTGAGCAAGGGCATGCATTTACCACCTTGCCCATATCTTGTGGTGCAAAAATTCGTTGATCGTCGTATCTCTAGGTGAGCTTTAGGTTTGGAGACCCCATCTTTTTACCCGATTCGTCATATCATATATGACTAACAGAAATTGCATCCTATGCCAAACATTTTGATACCCCCACCTGAAGATCAAAACATTTCTTTAGTACAATCGTGCCTAAACTCTCACAAATTCAAAAAAGCAAAAAAAAAATATCCCAACATTCCCAATTCAAAAGTCTCAAATATCCAAAATTTCACAAGACAAAGACAAACAAAAGTCGAATAAATCCAAATCCATTTAAAAAATAGAAAGAAAAAAAGAGAAGATTATTCCAATCAAACAAGTTCAAATCAAACAAACAAATCCATCCAATCCAACAAAGTGTCAAAAAACAAAAAACAGTCCCACAACGACTTCGACACCAAAAACGGTGCAACAACGACTTCAAGCCAAAAACAGTCCAACGACAACTTTAAACCCCAAAAACAGCCCTACAAAAGTCTTGAGCTTTTTCAAATATGCACAAGACAAAAAGAAAATCTCTACAATCACAAACAAAACAAAATCTCTCAAGTAGTCATCTTTCCACAAATTTCAGACGAATCGACTCACAGTTACTTTGTCGCCATGCCTTTCGGGACGATCCTTTCATTCATCTAGGTGCGTGAGAGAGATAACACAGATCTCCAGTGTCTTCTAACACCATAGAACCTCCCACTCCATTCCATTTCTTATCTTTCTCGTTTAGCATCTAAGAATTCGACAGATGTACACTAAGCTTATACGGTCACAAAAGTATTTTGCTTCTATAGTATTAATTTTGCGTAATTGGCCAAACTTGTTACTGTAATAAGGGCAGAACTCATCCACATTCTCAAAGAAAAAACAAAGAAACGTGCCGCGCGTAGTCCACGTGCCGCTTATGCGACACGAAATAAAACCGACCCCTAGCCAGTTAAGATTGAACGTCACTATGCTCTTGTATTTTGACATTCGGATATCCCATGTCGTAAAAATAAACGAAATCCTCAGCTTCTCTCCATTGCAAGCATGAGCCTATGCCACTGCATTTGAATCCCAAATTAGTTATCCATGTACATTGTTTTGACTTACTATTTTTGAAAACAAAAGCTCATAGTACAAGTCTTGACCGTTTTTGACATACCTTATGCTAATTAGATTTGGCAATTTTTGTTGGTAAACCACTTAAAATTCTGAGGTCTTTAGAGCTTCCTAGGCCAGGAACATCAATAAACTGGTCTCATTGTTTTTAGGCTTGAGTGTGGTACTCCTTGTGAAATATGTAACATTAAATTGCATAAGTGTGACATTCGTTTCTTGATACTATACGCGTTCGTTTGATAAGTGCATGAGGAAAGGTGATTCTTTTTGTTCAAATAAGCCTCACATAGCCAAAAAGACTTGATTTTATACCCTTATTATTGAGTTCTTTATATTTAGCCCTTTTGAACATTTGTAGCCTGTTTCATTAACCTATCTAATAGCTACATTCCTAGAACTTGCCTACCTTATCGGGACAGTCGCAGTTGCATGTTTTTCTTATCTACTTGTCTACTATGGCTGGGTCGGGATTTCAAAAAGAATATCAATTGGGTGTAGCAAGTATGTTGGCAATTGTGTCATTTATTCCCTTTGTTGAGAAAAGTTGTGAAAGAAAAGAAAAAAATGATGAAGAAAAAAAAAGAATAAAAAAGGTTTAATTTGAAATGAAAAAGAAGAAAAAGAAGAAAAAGAGAAAAAGAAATGAGAAAAAGAAAGAAAAATTTGTTGCTTCATTGAATTATTCAAGGGAAAATGAAAGGGAATTTACTAGAGTCTAATCCATTTTTCAGAGAGCAATATCGATATCTCTCTTGTATTGTCAAAGTTTAAGATGATTTCTCTAGTCGGTGTTGGTTTGTGTTAATCTTGTAGATTTGTTTTGGTACGTGTCGCTGCGACTACCGGTCTTAGCCCCACATTCCCATACGTGCCTTGGCACAATCCATTTCTATTATTATTATTATTATTATTATTATCATTATTATTATTATTATTATTATTATTATTATTATTATTATTATTATTATTATTATTATTATTATTATTATTATTATTATTATTATTATTATTATTATTATTATTATTATTATTATGATTATTATTATTATTATTATTATTATTATTATTATTATTATTATTATTATTATTATTATTATTATTATTATTATTATTATTATTATTATTATTTTGCATAAAAGTGTAAGTCCTTATACTCATCCTCCAAAGGGGAAAAATAAGGATACAAAACTCAAGCAAAGAGATAGCCACTAAGGCTAATCAAGCCTTATTTAATCTACAAACTATGAGATCATAGTTCTTAACCTTAGCTTTACTAAGAATTCTAGTACATACATCCACTTTTATCTCATGAACAAGTCGACTAGGAGCTCTTTCAGTCCCCTTGAAAACCCTTACATTTCTCTTATTCCATATATGATAGATAGCAGCAACGAGACAGCTCCTAAACCAGTGAGCTTTCCAGTGCCTCCTTTGTCTTATGTGGCTGTTCCAGTCTAGTTCATTCCTGCAATCAAAGCTTCTACCAGCAATGTTTGTCTAGAGAAGAATTCCAGATCAGCAATCTTGAGCATAAGGACATTGGAAAACAAGTGCTCATGTGTTTCATTGTTAGCTTTGCAAAGCACACATCTATTAACTAACATCATTCCTCTACCAATTAGCTTGTCAGTGGTACTCAGCTTACCTTGAAGTGCCATGGAGGCAATAAACCCATGGCTAGGAATGATATAGGGATGATTAAGCCTAACAGCCCAAGGGAGTACAGGTTTTGCATCCCTAAACCAGTTGTAAGCATTAGATACTTTAAACCTTCCTCCAACAGCCCAGGTCTGCAACAGAGCTCCTGCAGAAGCTTGATCACCAGTCCTGCTCAGAATGTCATCCTTCACATCCAGGATGTTATTAAAGGTTTCACAATAATAATCCTTCTTGCATAGTTCCCAGATGCTCCTATCAGGACAGTTATATGCTTTGTTCCAAGTGTACCATAAGCCAGTCTGTTTGTTTTCAATCATCCAGACCTACTTTGCAAGGAGTGCTTTGTTCCAGGATGAAATTTCCTTAATATCAAACCCCCCCTCATGCCATGGGGAACAAATACTCTCCCAACTCTTCAGAGTCCATTTCCTGTGTCCCTCTTCTAAGCTCCAGAAGAAATCTTTACTCATTTTCTGAATCCTCTTTATCACCTTCTTAGGCACTAAATTGGAAGCACACAGAAAAGAGGCAAGACCAAAGAAAATAGAATTGAGTAACTGAGCCTTACCAGCATATGACAGGAACTTATTAGCCCAATGATGGATACTACTCTGCATTTTGTTAAGAAGTGCCCCATACATATCAGCAATATTACGAGCTGTGTTCAGGGTTAACGCAAGATATCTAAATGGAAAGGATCCCTTAGTAAACCTAGTCAATTGGAGAATATCCTGCTTAACCATGTCAGAGACCCCTCCAAGATAGATGTCAGTCTTATCCTTATTTGCAGTAGGCCCAGACCAGCCAAACAAATTTATCCAGAGTAGTAACAACAGCTGTAACAGAAGGCACATCACCACGAACATAAATCATAAGATCATCTGCAAAGATGAGTTGTGTCAACTTTAGTTTAACACATTTAGGGTGATATGACACATTTGCCTGAGAGCAAATACGCCTGAGGTAATTATTGTTATTGTTATTATTATTATTATTATTATTATTATTATTATTATTTTTTTTTTTTATTATTATGCGCATAGCTTTCATTAAAATAAAATGAAAAGTTTACATGAAATTGGTGGGGAGCCGAGAGACAATCTGGGCCCCCCCCCCCTTAGCAATAGCAAAACTAAGCCTAGCAAAAATATAAGCGGCCACCCGAGCCCCAGCATCCTGAGATACCGAGAATTTCTGGATCCGCTTGAGCAAGTCAACAGCATCCGAGCCCAGCTCCCCAAGCGAAGAGAAAGAGAAGGGTAGGAAACCATATCCAGCAGCCGCGCATAAATCCCTATACTTAGCACATTTGCGCTGAGCAGCATCGGCAACAACCCGTCCCGACACAAAATCGGACATCCCAGTCTGAGTCAAAGGGGAAGACCCTGTCAAATCAACACACACATCACGCCCTCTGTCCCAGGAATAAAGAAGCAAATCCGCAGGACGAAGAGATCTGTCGTGCCCGTCAACCAAACCGATATCAACCTCCTTACCCGCAGAAACACCAGACCTATAACAGATGTCAATTAAGGTGTCACGAACGAGGTTATGTCGATGCTTAACCCCCACAGTACCAGCACAAGAAACAGCGTGGTCCCCATACACATCATCAGGAAAAACCCGAGAGCAAGCAGGACAAGGCCTAGATATCGCGAATAACGGAACACCGAGGCGATACCCCAGCACACAACGGTAAGTCCTCCTGTTCATAGTCTGACCCAACCCAGAGATAGGAACCGCACGCAACCAATCAGAAGAGTGGGCACCCTGCTGAGACTTCCACAACGCAAGCTGACGCGGTGTCAAAGAGAAAACAGATTCTGAAGAAGCAGCAACCGTCGCGAAATATATATCTGCCAATTTCTTCATAAGTTTAGGGGCAGCGATTTCACGCGGATCACGTAAAAAATCAGAACCTGTAGTTTCCGAAAACACCCGCAAGGCATCGTCAAAAGTAGGACCAGCACATACAATACCAGAAGGCCGCAGGAGCGCATCCTGCAAAACTGCAGATTGCAAACGGGAAGCTAGAAAAGCATAGTGTAAAACATCCCCCGCAGCATAAACACCGAGTCCGCCCAAATGAAAAGGGAAAGTGGCAAGGCGCCACTGCCAATCCCCAAAACCAGGCCCAGACGCGGTGACAATACGTTCCAAGCTAGAACGAAGCGCTGCATCAAAGCGAAGATGGACAGACCCAAAGACCCCCGGGGAGCAAGTACGGAGGGAAAAATAGAGTTTAGAAATACCAGTACAGGCCCGAAGCAGAAGCAACTCACATTGCGGGTCCTCAATCCTCGCGACTAAGTCCATAAGCTCAACGGTCTTAGTCACTCTCCTCGCCACAAGCTCACTGCCAAAAATGGGACAAGTACTGACAGGTCCACCCAAAACAGAAACACCACGCAAGGGCCGGGCAATAGAAGGGGGGAAAACACCGGGTAGCCGACTCCGAGGATCCTCAATAGGCCAAAAGACCTCAGTCTTAGCCACATTAAGATGGAGACCGAAACGAGGCCCATCCACCATAATCAAATCCAAAACTCTCCCCACCTCTAAAGTGTCCCCAACAATGGTGCCATCATCCAAATACCATGCCTGTAAAGTAAGATCAAAGGAATCCCGGATGTTGCACACTAGGGGATGCAAAACCAAAGCGAAAAGCAAAGGCCCTAAAGGATCACCCTGCTGGACACCCTGACAAGACCACAAACAATGCTCCCCATAATAAAGACGGGCAGGGCTAGAGTAACAAAACTCCACCCAACGGGAAAGAACCGGACAACGACGGCGGACTTCCTGTAGCATAGTCACACGATCAACAAGGTTGAAAGCATTTTGGAAATCAACTAGCAACATAGACAGTCCCACATCACCACCACGGGCCTCAATGAGCCGGTTCAAGGCATGCAAGATAGCCTCTCCTCCACCGGACACCCCAACCCCAAACTGAAGGCCAGCAAAATAAGCAGACAAAGAAGGACCAACCAGACAAGCACCAGCCTTAGAGACAAGACGTCTCCAGACAGTGCCAACAGCGATAGGGCGAACACCCCCGCCTGGTTTAACAAGCGGCGTGAGCGGAGCGCTAGCAATGTACTCACCAAGGGCTATAGGGCACCGACCCTCCAGAAAAAGATTAACCACCCTAGTAATAGAAGCGATCAAATCATCTGAGACAGCCACAGCAGCACCACTCAAACAGTCCAGAAGATGTTGGGCACGAAGTCCATCCCTCCCGCAAGAAGTGCCACGCGGGAAACCACGAATCATATCCAAGACCACTGCCGAAGAGGCAACAAGAGAATGATGATCCACAGGCAAAGGAGGCAATGAAGGAGATGGGGCGACAGGATGCTTCTCACGCAAAGCACCAAGAGTGGCATCAGTGTATGGGGCGACGCCGGAGGAAGAAAGCACCCTAACAGCAGCAGTATAATGACCATCACAAATCTTCCGCCGACACTGGCGGAGGTTTTGCTCACTCAAATCCAGATCCTCCTCCACACAAAACGAAGGAGGAACCTCTGTCAAACACTCCTGTAAAAGCTGCAACCCCCCTCCAGGCACCCCCCAAGCATGAATAGCACTGGTAATACTCTCCTCCTGACGCTGTCGCCTAACAGCCGTCCTACACTCAAGATTACTCCGAGGAGCGAAGGTCTTAAGCAGACAAATAGGCAACACAAGCAAACGAACCCAGCAGGAGAGATCACCAGGAGAGTCAGCCACATCATCCAAGACCCCCTTCAGAACCCGAGCAAACCCAAGACGGCACTTAGGAGGAATAGATTTCACGGTGCGATGGCCCAAAGAAAATAAACGATCAAGCGAAGATACAGACCACTGAACAAGCGCAACCCCATCATCTGATGAAAGAACCGAGTGAGACGGAGCTGAAGGTCTAGGAATACCATGAATAAAAAAACTAACGAAGCCATCGCCACAATCCGGAGGCGGAACTATGTCACCCCGACCATGCCGACACCTAGAGCGAAAGGTATGGGTTTTAAAACACTCCCCACACAACCAAAGCCCCATTCGCTTCAAGGTAATCTCGGCATTAGAGAAAACCGTCAGACTATCAGAAAGAGTTTGACGGGTCAGACCCATAGCACCATCAATACAATGCCGATCCTGAAAATGCTTTATCCAGGCGGCCTTAGTAAGGCCGTTACCACGACCATCCGGACACTCATGAATACACGAGAAAGGACAATGGAACCGGACTAAAGCAGGCATGACAAAGAAACTGACAAGGCACAAGCCACACACTAAAACAAAAACAAATAACAAAACTCACGTGCATGTACCCATGCGGCTGCACATACCCACCGAAAGCACATACACCACCGAAGGCACATACACCGCGCTACCACCTGACCCACACCACCGAAAGGCTCCACCGGATCAACACCACCGGAGAGGCGGCCCCACCGGCATGAAACAGCAGCCCCACCAACCACCAAAAAGAGGAAAAAAAAACGCACAAAACCAAAAATAAGTAACAAAAACAAACCCTAATTGTGGCGGCACAGAACTATCCACCCACCGACGGCGAATCTCCGACAGCAACCCCACACAAAGGTCCCACACGCAGGCCAAGAATGGAGGAAGACAGAGACACCGCCGCCGACGCGCGCAAAACAGGAACACCCGCAATGCCAAGGACAAGAAACCACCAACGCCAAAAAGCCCCGAGCAAAACCACCCTGGCCGGCGACGTGAGGTCTGGGTGGCAGGGATGGATAGGGTGGTCCGCGAGGTGGCCCTCTTTGGCAGTAGCGTTCGACGAATTCCTGTTACGGGCAAAACCCACCCATCTCTCCCGCCCTAACAAACCGGCAACCACCACAAACGCCGACGACCGGATTGGCCTGGCCGGAATATTGTGTGGTGAGACAACCACGACGGCCGCAGCAAGGCAGACAGACAAGAACCCTAATCGCCTAACGCTCCTAATCGCCTAATCGCCTAATCGCCCTCTCTCGTTCAAAATATTATTATTATTATTATTATTATTATTATTATTATTATTATTATTATTATTATTATTATTATTATTATTATTATATTATTATTATTATTATTATTATTATTATTATTATTATTATTATTATTATTATTATTATTATTATTATTATGATATTATTATTATTATTATTATTATTATTATTATTATTATTATTATTATTATTATTATATATTATTTTTTTTTTTTATTATAAGATGCGCGCAGCTTTCATTAAAATAAAATGTAAAGTTTACAAGAAGTTGGTGGGGAGCCGAGAGACAATCTGGGCCCCCACCCCCTTAGCTATAGCAAAACTAAGCCTAGTAAAGATGTAAGCGGCCACCCGAGCCCCAACATCCTGAGATACCGAGAATTTCTCGATCAGCTTCAGCAAGTCAACAACCTCCGAACCTAGCTCTCCAAGCGAAGAAAAAGAGAAGGGTAGGAAACCATAGCCAGCAGCCGCGCATAAATCTCCATACTTAGCACATTTGCGCTGAGCAGCATCAGCGACAATTTGTCCCGACACAAAATCGGACATCCCAGTCTGAGTCAAGGGGGAAGACCCTGTCAAATCAACACACACATCACGCCCTCTGTCCTAGGAATAGATCAGCAAATCCGCAGGACGAAGAGACCCGCCATGGCCGTCAACCAAACCGATATCAACCTCCTTGCCCGTAGAAATACCAGCCATATAACAAATGTCAAATAAGGTGTCACGGACGAGGTTATGTCGATGCTTAACGCCCACACTGCAAGTACAAGAAACAGCGTGGTCCCCATAAATATCATCAGCAAAAACCCGAGAGCAAGCAGGACAAGGCCTAGATACCACGAATAAAGGAACACCCAGACGATATCCCAGCACACTACTGTAAGCCCTCCCATTCATAGTCTAACCCAACCCAGAGATAGGAACGGCACGCAACCAATCAGAGGAGTGGGCACCAAGCTGAGACTTCCACAACGCAAGCTGGTGCGGTGTCAAAGAGAAAACTGATTCTGCAGTAGCAGCAATCCAAGGAAAATATATATCTGCTAGTTTCTTCATAAGTTTAGGGGCAACGATTTCACCAGGATCACGTAAGAAGGCAGGACTTGTAGTCTCAGAGAACACCCGCAAGGCATCATCGAAAGTAGGACTAGCATCCACAATACCAGAAGGCCGTAGAAGCTTAGCCTGCAAATCGGCAGACTGCAAATGGGACGCCAAAAAAGCATAGTGCAAAACATCCCCGGCAGCATAAACACCGAGCCCACCAAGATGAAAAGGGAAAGTGGCAAGGCGCCACTGACAATCCCCAAAACCAGGGCCAGACGCGGTGACAATGTGTTCCAAGCTAGAACGAAGTGCTGCATCAAAACGAAGATGGGAAGACCCAAATCCTCTCGGCGAACATGTACGGAGGGTAAAGTAGAGCTTAGATAAACCCGTACAAGCTCTAAGCAGAAGCAATTCACATTGCGGGTCCTCAATCCTAGCAACTAAATCCATAAGCTCGGTGGTCTTAGTCACTCTCTTCGCCACAAGCTCACTGTCAAAACTAGGGCAAGTACTGACAAGCCCACCCAAAACAGACACACCCCGCAAAGGTCGAGCAATGGAAGGAGGGAAAACACCAGGAAGTCGACTCCGGTGATCCTCAGTAGGCCAAAAAACCTCAGTCTTAGCAACATTAAGATGGAGACCAAACTGAGGACCATCTGCCATAATCAGATCCAAAACCTTCCCCACCTCCAAAGTATTCCCAACAATGGTGCCATCATCCAAGTACCAAGCTTGCAAACTCAAATCAAAAGAGTCTCGTATCTTGCACACCAAGGGATGTAAAACCAAAGCGAAAAGCAAAGGTCCCACAGGATCACCCTGCTGGACTCCCTGACAAGACCACAAACAATGTTGCCCATAATAAAGACGGGCAGGACTAGAGTAACAGAACTCCACCCAACGGGAAAGAATCGGGAAATGACGGCGAACTTCCAGAAGCATGGTTACACGATCAACAAGGTTGAAAGCATTCTGGAAATCAACCAGCAACATAGAAAGCCCCACATCCCCACCAAGAGCCTCAATGAACCGATTCAAGGCATGCAAGACAGCCTCTCCTCCACCGGACACCCCAACCCCAAACCAAAGACCAGCAAAATAAGAACACAAAGAAGGACCAGCCAAAGAAGCACCTACCTTAGAAACAAGACGTCTCCAGACGGTGCCAACAACAATAGGACGAACACCACCACCAGGTTTAACAAGCCGCGTGAGCGGAGCGCTGACAATGTACTCACCAAGAGCTAGTGGGCATCTGCCCTATAGAAAAAGATTGACCACCCTAGTAATAGAAGCGATCAGATCATCAGAGATAGACACCGGAGCGCCACTCAAGCAGTCCATAAGGTGTTGGGCACGAAACCCATCCCTCCCACAAGAAGTGCCTCGTGGGAAACTACGAATCATATCCAAAACCACAGCCGAAGAGGCAACAATAGAATGATGATCCACAGGCAAAGGAGGCAAGGAATGAGATGGGGCAACCGGGAGCTTCTCTCGCAAAGCCCCAAGAGTGGCATCAGAGTAGGGGGCGACGCCAGAGGAAGAAAGCACCCTAACAGCAGCAGAATAGTGGCCATCGCAAATCTTCTGCTGACATTGGCGAAGGTTAAACTTACTCAAATCCAGATCCTCCTCAACCTGGAATGAAGGAGGAACCTCAGCCAAACACTCCTGCAAAAGCAGCAAGCCCCCTCCAGTCACCCCCAAGCATGAATAGCCCTAGTAATACTCTCCTCCTGACGGCGTCGCCTAACAACAGTCCTACAGTCAAGATTACTCCAACGAGCGAAGGTCTTAAGCAGAGAAAGCGGCAACACAAGCAAACGAACCCAGCAAGAGAGGTCACCAGGAGAGTCAACCACATCATCGCAGACCCCCTTCAAAACCCGAGAAAACCCAAGACGACACTTAGGAGGGATAGATTATTATTATTTATATATATATATATATATAAGATGCGCGCATCTTTCATTAAAATAAAATGTAAAGTTTACAAGAAGTTGGTGGGGAGCCGAGAGACAATCTAAGCCCCCATTATTATTATTATTATTATTATTATTATTATTATTATTTTATTATTATTATTATGAGATGCGCGCAGCTTTCATTAAAATAAAATGTAAAGTTTACAAGAAGTTGGTGGGGAGCCGAGAGACAATCTGGGCCCCCACCCCCTTAGCTATAGAGAAACTAAGCCTAGTAAAGATATAAGCGGCCACCCGAGCCCCAACATCCTGAGATACCGAGAATTTCTGGATCCGCTTAAGCAAGTCAACAGCATCCGAGCCCCGCTCCCCAAGCGAAGAGAAAGAGAAGGGTAGGAAACCATAGCCAGCAGTCTCGCATAAATCCCTATACTTAGCACATTTGCGCTGAGCAGCATCAGCAACAACCCGTCCCGGCACAAAATCAGACATCCCAGTCTGAGTCAAGGGGGAAGACCCTGTCAAATCAACACACACATCACGCCCTCTGTCCCACGAATAAAGTAGCAAATCCGCAGGTCGAAGAGATCTGCCATGCCCGTCAACCAAACCGATATCAACCTCCTTGCCCGAAGAAATACCAGACCTATAGCATATGTCGAATAAGGTGTCACGAACGAGGTTATGCCGATGCTTAACCCCCACAGTACCAGTACAAGAAACAGCGTGGTCCCCATACACATCATCAGCAAAAACCCGAGAGCAAGCAGGACAAGGCCTAGATACCGTGAATAACGGGACACCAAGGCGATACCCCAGCACACTACGGTAAGTCCTCCGGTTCATAGTCTGACCCAACCCAGAGATAGGAACCGCGCGCAACCAATCAGAGGCGTGGGCACCCTGCTGAGACTTCCATAACGCAAGCTGACGCGGTGTCAAAGAGAATACAGATTCCGCAGTAGCAGCAATCCTCGCAAAATATATATCTGCCAGTTTCTTCATAAGTTTAGGGGCAGCGATTTCACTAGGATCACGTAAAAAGGAAGAACCTGTAGTCTCAGAGAACACCCGCAAGGCATCGTCGAAAGTAGGACCAGAATCCACAATACCTAAAGACCGAAGTAGCTTAGCCTGCAAATCAGCAGATTGCAAACGGGACGCTAGAAAAGCATAATGAAAAACATCCCCGGTAGCATAAACACCGAGCCCACCCAGATGAAAAGGGAAGTGGCAAGGCGCCACTGCCAATCCCCAAAACCAGGCCCAGACGCGGTGACAATACGTTCCAAGCTAGACCGAAGTGCTGCATCGAAACAAAGATGAACAGACCCAAAAATCCTCGGGGAACATGTACGGAGGGTAAAGTAGAGCTTAGATATACCCGTACAAGCTCTAAGCAGAAGCAACTCACATTGCGGGTCCACAATCCTAGCAACTAAATCCATCAGCTCGATGGTCTTAGTCACTCTCTTCGCCACAAGCTCACTACCAAAACTAGAGCAAGTACTATTATTATTATTATATAGGAGTATAGTATTGAGTATGATGCTGATTTGATTAGGATGAGGATTATTATTATTAGGATTAGTCGGAGTAGGCGCGATGAGGTATGAGTAGTTGAGGAGGAGTGAGAGGCTAGGAGGAGGATTATTATTAGTATTTATTCATAATTGATTTATTATATTATTATTTTATTATGACTGAGTATTATATTATTATTGATTATATTAGTATTATTATTATTATTATCATTATTATTATTTTATTATTATTATTATTATTATTATTATTATTATTATTATTATTATTATTATAAGATGCGCGCAGCTTTCATTAAAATAAAATGTAAAATTTACAAGAAGTTGGTGGGGAGCCGAGAGACAATATGAGCCCCCACTCCCTTAGCTACAGCAAAGCTAAGTCTAGTAAAAATATAAGCGGCTACCCGAACCCCACCATCCTGAGATACCGAGAATTGTTGGATCCGCTTGAGCAAGTCAACAGCATCCGAGCCCAGCTCCCCAAGGGAAGAGAAAGAGAAGGGTAGGAAACCATAGCCAGCAGCCGCGCATAAATCGCCATACTTAGCACATTAGCGATGAGCAGCATCAGCGAAAACCCGTCCCGGCATAAAATCGGACATCCCAGCCAGAGTCAAGGGGGAAGACCTTGTCAAATCAACACACACATCACGCCCTCTGTCCCAGGAATAAAGTAGCAAATCCGCAACACGAAGAGATCCGCCATGCCTGTCAACCAAACCGATATCGACCTCCTTGCCCGTGGAAATACCAGACCTATAGCAGATGTCGAATAAGGTGTCACGAACGAGGTTATGCCGATGCTTAACCCCTACAGTACAAGTACAAGAAAGAGCGTGGTCTCTAGACACATCATCAGCAAAAACCCGAGAGCAAGCAGGACAAGGTCTAGATATCTCGAATAACGAAACACCCATTCGAGCAGCATAAACACCGAGCCCACCCAAATGAAAAGGGGAAGTGGCATCCCAAAACCAGGTCCAGCCGCGGTGACAGTACGTTCCAAACTAGAACGAAGTGCTGCATCAAAGCGAAGATGTAGAGACCCAAAGATCCTCGGGGAGCAAGTAAGAAGAGAAAAATAGAGCTTAGAAATACTAGTTTAAGCCCGAAGCAGAAGCAACTCGCATTGCGGGTCCACAATCCGCGCGACAAAGTCCATAAGCTCAATGGTCTTAGTCGCTCTCCTCGCCACTAGCTTACTGCCAAAAATAGGACAAGTAATGACAGGTCCTACTAAAACAGAGACACCACGCAAGCGCCGAGCAATAGTAGTGGGAAAATACCGGGAAGCCGACTCCGAGGATCCTCAATAGGCCAAAAGACCTCAGTCTTAGCCACATTAAGATGGAGACCAAAACAAGGCCCATCTGCCAAAATCAAATCCAAAACTCTCCCCACCTCCAAAGTGTCCCCAACAATGGTGCCATCATCCAGATATCACGCGTGCATAGTAAGATCAAAAGAGTCTCGGATTTTGCACACTAAGGGATGCAAAATCAAAGCGAAAAGCGAAGGGCTTAAAGGATCACCCCGCTGGACACCCTGACAAGACCACAAACAATGTTCCCCATAATAAAGACGGGTAGGGCTAGAGTAACGAAACTCCACCCAACGGGAAAGAGCCGGACAACAACGACGACCTTCTTGTAGCATAGTCACACGATCAACAAGGTTGAAAGCATTCTAGAAATCAACGAGCAACATAGACAGTCCCACGTCACCACCACAGGCCTCAATAAGCCGATTCAAGGCATGCGAAATAGTCTCTCCTCCACCGGATACCCTGACCCCAAACTGAAGACAAGCAAAATAAGCAGACAAAGAAGGACCAACGAGACAAGCACCAACCTTAGATACAAGACGTGTCCAGGCAGTGCCATTAGCGATAGGACGAACACCCCCGCAAGGTTTAAGAAGCGGCGTAAGCGGAGCGCTGGAAATATACTCACCAAGAGCTACAGGGTACTGACCCTCTAAAAAAAGATTAACCACCCTAGTAACAGAAGCAATCAAATCATCAGAGACAGCCAAAGCAGCACCACTCAAACAACCGATAAGGTGGTGGGCACGAAGCCCATCCCTCCCGCAAGAAGTGCCACGCGGGAAACCACGAATCATATCCAAAACCACTGCCGAAGAGGTAACAAGAGAATGATGATCCACAGACAAAGGAGACTATGAAGAAGATGGGGCGACATGATGCTTCTCTAGCAAAGCACCAAGAGTGGCATCAGAGTAGGGGGCGACGCCAGAGGAAGAAAGAACCCTAACAGCAGCAGTATAATGACCATCACAAATCTTCCGCCGACACTGGCGGAGGTTACGCTCACTCAAATCCAGATCCTCCTCCACATGAAGCGAAGGAGGAACCTCAGCCAAACACTCCTGTAAAAGCTGCAAACCCCCTCCAGGCACCCCCCCTCAAGCAAGAACAACCCTGGTAATACTCTCCTCTTGACGCTGTCGCCTAACAGAAGTCCTACACTCAAGATTACTCCTAGGAACAAAAGTCTTAAGCAGAAAAAGAGGCAACACAAGCAAACAAACCAAGTAGGAGAGGTCACCAGGAGAGCCAGCCACATCATCCCAGACCCCCGTCAAAACCCGAGAAAACCCAAGAGATTTCACGGTGCGAAGGCCCAAAGAAAATAAACGATCAAGCGAATACACAGACCACCGAACAAGCTCCACCTCATTATCATATGAAAGAACCGAGTGAGACGGAGCCGGAGGTCTAGGGATACTGTGAATAATAAAGCTAACGATGCCATCACCACAATCTGGAGGCGCAACAAAATCACCCCGACCATGCCGACACCTATAGCGAAAGGTATAGGTTTTAAAGCACTCCCCACACAACCAAAGCCCCATCCACTTCAAAGTAATCTCGACATTAGAGAAAACCGTCAGACTATCAGTAAAGTTGGACGCGTAAGCCCTAATGCACCATCATTACAATGTCGATCCTGAAAATGCTTTTGCCAGGCGGCCTTAGTAAGGCCCCTACCAAAACCGTCCACACAGCTATGAATACTCGTAAAAGGACAATGGAACCGAACCAAATCAGGCATGGTCCAATACGTGCAACAACAAGCAAACCATTAATCACATGCAAGTCACGTGCATGTGCAAACCAATTCAGGAAAAGAAAACATCAAAACAAAGATGAAAAAGGAAACCCTAAACTCACGATGACCACACGAACCAGGGATGCCCGACGGCACCGGCAACGACACCAACAACCGGCATCAACACCACACCAGACAAACCGGCATCACCACCACGACACGACCAAAGCCCGACCAACCGCCACAGCAGCCGCTTTGCAGCACAACACCACCACAGCAGCAGCACAGGCACACACAAGACAGCGCAGATGGCGAAACCCGCCGCGGCACCAAACCCGAAAGTGAATAAACCCCTCCCTCTCTTTGGAGAAAGGTTTGGCGTCGATCGACAGCAGAATGGCCAAGGATGCAGCAACAGACGACTCAACACCGCACGACGACGTCACAAAAAGAAGGAAACAAACAGAAGGAAAAGAAACAGAAAACCCTACCCCTCCAGCGTCACACACACTGTCTGGCAGAAGGAAAACAGGGTGGCACGTAAAAGGTGGGCCAGCAATGACACTGCAGTCCCTCACCTTCGGATCGCGAGCCACCAAAACCCTACCCCTCTTCTACACTCGCCTTCTCTAAACGCGAACCGCCAACCAACCCACCCTAGCCGGCGACGTGAGGTCTGGATGGCCTGGTTGGAAATGATGGTCAGTGTGGCAGCAACATTAGCCGCAACAGCAAGCAACAAACAGGAGGCTTAATCGCCTCTCGCCTCTCTCCCTCTCCTTCAAAAAAAAATCCTCTTGCAACTATTGTTGTTGTTATTATTATTATTATTATTATTATTTTTTTTTTTTTATTATAATATGCGCGCAGCTTTCATTAAAATAAAATGAAAAGTTTACATGAAGTTGGTGGGGAGCCGAGAGACAATCTGGGCCCCCACCCCCTTAGCAATAGCAAAACTAAGCCTAGCAAAAATATAAGCGGCCACCCGAGCCCCAGCATCCTGAGATACCGAGAATTTCTGGATCCGCTTGAGCAAGTCAACAGCATCTGAGCCCAGCTCCCCAAGCGAAGAGAAAGAGAAGGGTAGGAAACCATATCCAGCAGCCGCGCATAAATCCCTATACTTAGCACATTTGCGCTGAGCAGCATCGGCAACAACCCGTCCCGACACAAAATCGGACATCCCAGTCTGAGTCAAAGGGGAAGACCCTGTCAAATCAACACACACATCACGCCCTCTGGCCCAGGAATAAAGAAGCAAATCCGCAGGACGAAGAGATCTGTCGTGCCCGTCAACCAAACCGATATCAACCTCCTTACCCGCAGAAACACCAGACCTATAACAGATGTCAATTAAGGTGTCACGAACGAGGTTATGTCGATGCTTAACCCCCACAGTACCAGCACAAGAAACAACGTGGTCCCCATACACATCATCAGGAAAAACCCGAGAGCAAGCAGGACAAGGCCTAGATATCGCGAATAACGGAACACCAAGGCGATACCCCAGCACACAACGGTAAGTCCTCCTGTTCATAGTCTGACCCAACCCAGAGATAGGAACCGCACGCAACCAATCAGAAGAGTGGGCACCCTGCTGAGACTCCCACAACGCAAGCTGACGCGGTGTCAAAGAGAAAACAGATTCTGAAGAAGCAGCAACCGTCGCGAAATATATATCTGCAAGGCATCGTCAAAAATCAGAACCTGTAGTTTCCGAAAACACCCGCAAGGCATCGTCAAAAGTAGGACCAGCACATACAATACCAGAAGGCCGCAGGAGCGCATCCTGCAAAACTGCAGATTGCAAACGGGAAGCTAGAAAAGCATAGTGTAAAACATCCCCCGCAGCATAAACACCGAGTCCGCCCAAAAGAAAAGGGAAAGTGGCAAGGCGCCACTGCCAATCCCCAAAACCAGGCCCAGACGCGGTGACAATACGTTCCAAGCTAGAACAAGCGCTGCATCAAAGCGAAGATGGGCAGACCCAAAGACCCCCGGGGAGCAAGTACGGAGCGCTGCATCAAAGCATAGTGTTATTATTATTATTATTATTATTATTATTATTATTATTATTATTATTATTATTATTATTATTATTATTATTATTATTATTATTATTATTATTATTATTATTTATTATTATTTATTATTATTATTATTATTATTATTATTATTATTATTATTATTATTATTATTATTATTATTATTATTATTATTATTATTATTATTATTATTATTATTATTATTATTATTATTATTGTATTTGTTTTTCTTAGATAAAAAAAAACAACTTTCGTTAAGATCTGAAAAGTTGACAAGAAATTAGTGGCGGCCGAGATACTATCTGGGCTCCCACTCCTAGTCTAAGACACTAGTAATTAGGATAAAATTTAGAGTTTTAGATTTTAGAAACAACTTTATGCTTTCTTAGAAAAACCTAATAATTATAGATTTAGATTGAGAAACTAATCCTTTCTTATTAGTTCAAGACATTGAAGCATTTTAATATTCAATTGTGAGTCATAAAGTTCGCATCTTTTATGTTGATTATTGTTAATTGCCTTGTTATTTATATTATAAATGTTGTCTTATGATTGCTAGGTGCCCAACTACTTTCCTATTTTATCATTCTATTGTTAGTATTGTTAATTGAATAAGATTTATTGATTAACTTTAGACAAGTAACAACTAGGGAGTAATAATGAACGTGATTCGTTACTATTGATACTTAGAATAACTTAACATATATCTAAAGTACTAATAGATTGTATGTTCTACTTATCCCTTATTGAATTCTCTTTTCATTATTGTTGTTGTTAGACTAAACCTTGAACTTAATTGTTGAGGTTGTTTGATAGTTTGGGCTAGTTAAGAACGAAATACGTTTTAATTAGTCAATCTAAAGGAGAATCGAAATATTAATATTCACTATATGGTAGTAAAGATAATCGGTTATAACCGAATTCAATTATCAGTCGATATTAAGCTGTAGATTTGTGTTTGAATCAAGCCCTTTAAATTATCTGATTCGTCATATTTAATTATTTTCTTAGTCTTATTCATTAGATCCGTTAAACAAACAACCCTTGTGACAACCCTCGCGAAAGCATAAAGATAAACAAAAAACATGCAGCGGGAATTAGAGAATTTTTAAAACTTTTTAAGACATGTTTCGCAAAGATTATCAAAAGATGAAATCCAACATAAACAAATGAAGTAGTAGTGTCGAGGAGGTCCACAAATCACTACGAGGGAGACAGCGGTCCAAAAATAAAATCAAACAACTCTGAAAGTATAAGAGTCTAAGCGGTAATAGGTAAACATCGTGAAACGACGCTCGCTAGCTCACACTAGTCTCAACCCCAAGTAGCCCCGACATGTACCTGTACATTCATGAAACATGAACGCCACAGTCAGTGGGGAGTAACTTCGGGTTCTCCCAGCCATATCACAAGTAAACATACATAAACAACAATTAAACATGTAGAAACGTATATACAAGTGAATCATGTGAAGTACAAACATACATTTCAAGATAATATGATATAAGCATGTGGAATACCAAACAGTAAGTACCATGTTATGAACCGACTCGGGAATGACACTCTTAGGCAACTACATACACACTAGAGCTTACATCTTACTGTTATTGGCATATACTTGGTAAGGTAGAGACCCGCATACCAAACCAATACAATCATCTATTTCATACAAGACTCCAACCCAATATTCACATATGATCCAATCTTATAAACAATCATACAAACATACAAATATCGCAATATAACTCTCACGGTAAATGACACGCACTAGCACCATGTACAATAGCAAGACAAGTCAATGTAAGTCCACGGGATAAGACGTTTACCTGAACCGCATACGATAAGGCGTTTCTTATACTCATGACCAAGACAAACATGTCCAAGGGGTAAGGCGCTCCCCTGAACTGTGTGCAATATGACGTGTCGCACACACAAGACTCTAATCCTCTCGGTAGGACGACGATAATGATACGGTCCTAGTCTTAACCTGGCCAGACTCTCGAGATAAGACGTTTCCCAATTTGACATGTGGTATGACGTGCCACAGCCAAGACTTGATCAACACAAAGGACGTCGAGTACCCCAAATTCGGCAAAACTACGAAAAAGAGTCGGAAAGAGATCTATATTCATAGTCAAACAAGTACGCTACATGCAATGACACCACCTCGCAAGGATACAACATTTGATAGCCGGGTCGATCAACGCATTGCGTTCGCCTCCCAACAACGTCGTCATATCCCACTAAACAAATGCACAGCGGCATTACGGCTATACCTCATCGTTCCGACATGTAAGTCTAACGAGTATAAAGTGTGACAGGGAATTGAGAGTTCAAAACCGTCATTAAAAGACATTCAAAACATAACTTAAGTCAAAACCGACTCAAAGGGGAAAAATAAGGAAAACCGTCACAAAACATATAAATAAAACATGTGAGATAATAAATATTCTAAACATCAATATTCAATGTCATTATGTAAGTTTATAAGATAAACAAACCATACAAACTATTACATGTAAAGACAAGTGGAAGGGAAATGAGAAAAAGGACACATGGGGTCTCATACGGTCAAGTGGATCGGCTGCCGGGTACCCGGCTGGCACCACGACAACATTGAACAACCATGACAAACTACAGGGACTCCCAGCCGGTGGGTGTGACCGGCGGCCGGCTACCCGGCTGAGGGTCACAGGTAGAGCTGGACAATGGGCCGGGCTGCAGTGGGTTGAGCTGTGGGAGAGGGAGCCCGAGCCCGCACTGTCGGCCAGAGGGGTGCGGGTTGGACTGGGCGGGCTGGGGATTTGGTGGCCTTGGACCACCCTTCTTAGGAAAAAATGACTAAAAATGGGTGCGGGTAAGTGTGGGCTGGGCGGGCTGGGGGTGTGGGTCGCGGAGAATGGAGACCGGGACCGGCCCGGTTTGGGGGAGCGGGTTGGGCGGGCCAGCATAGTGGGTCAGCGGGCCAGAGAAGATATAGCCCAGTGGGACGGGTCGGGCCAGTGTGGGTCTGGCCGACCCGCAATTTTGGCCAGCTCTAGTCACAGGTCAATCTGAAAAAGTGAAGAAAAAGGGAAGAGAGGAGTCCCAGCCGGTGTGGCCGGCTGACACACGCAGTCTAACAAAATATCAACCAAAACTTACAGGGGTGCCCAGCCGGTTGGAGGGACCGGCGGCCGGCCGGGCCGGCTGGGACTTACACTACACCAAAATCATCAAATTTGTCCAATTTCACTACAAGGCCTCCCAGCTGGTTGGGGTGACCGGCGGCCGGTGGTCGGCTGGGACAACACGCCCGAAAAACAACCTTCAACAACAACAATTACTTAAAATCCTTTGATACCCATTTAATCCAAACAACATTTATCAACAATAAACCATATTCAATGCATTCTAATCATGACCAATCATTAGATAAGATCAACTAAGGCAAACTAAGGCACATTTATCACCCAACTCAAATTCAAGTATGATAAGTAGACATAATTAACAACATAAAGTAGCTTAGTATAAGATTAGTGAAAGATAAGCATATGAGATAAATTTACACATATGAATGAACAACTAACACATATCCATATGAAATTTGTTGGAAAAACTGTCCTCCACAATAGTACATTTATATAATAAATCTCATTTAAAATATACGTGGCATTATTAGTATATTTTGATACTCCACGTTAGTTGATTAACATAAATCGATAACGCTCAGCTGACTAGAGTTGAACGTTATTGTCGTATGACGGCGGTGATCAACTAATCCCTTTCGGTCACACCTATAGGATGAAACCCAAATTGAAGAACTAATTATTTGTATATGATACAGTTAATTAGCACATTACATATATTTGATATGTACGTTTAGTTACGAGAGTTATTAATTGGAAATTGAGTCAGGAACTCATTCCACTTAAGTTTATTAGTCAATTATACGATAACTGACTGAATAAATTTTATGTCTTATTTTAATACGATTAAATAAGATTTAATTTAGTGATTAATCGTTAATTCATTAAAATTAGTTGAGTTTATGCATATATTTTGAAGTAGGGGTAATTAGTTAATTATATTTACAAGGAGTTGTAAAATAAACTAACTGGGCATTGTGGGACCCATTATATATTGATATAATGGTAAAATATCACTTAAAATTTAAGTATATATTATTTTTTAATTTGATTCATCTAATTGTTATATGATCAAATTAACACTTAATTATACAAGATAATTAAACATCTGGTAATAAGTATTTGTGGGACAAATATCAAAAATAAAAATTGACCACATTTGCTAGTGGGGGCCGAAATGTGTAAGTGGAAAAAACAATTATGATTTTTCTTTCCTTTATCTACACTACAACACATTATTATGACATATATGACACATGAACTTTGCATGAGAATAAAAATAAGCAAAATAATGCTCACTTCGAGCTCATGGCCGCCCATATTGGCCTTTCTATTAAACATTGTTGTTCAATTTCATTCGCTTCATTTCTGATGCTTATTTTGCTTAGTTCTCTCTAAAACCTCCAACATCTCTCTAAAACTATTCTATACACTAATATTCTCCACATATTACTAGTGTAGTAATACAACATTATTAGTAGTATTATTTCTTACTTATTATCTAGTTAATAATAAGCTAAGATTTTTTTTGGGTGGATTCTTGGGTGCAACAAGAAGAAACCTTCTACTTTGGAGGTTAGTTTATGGAGGATCATTCACAAATTATATGCTCAAGAACAATAAGAAAAGAGTTTCTTATTGTGCCCATTTATACTGAAATTCCAATGTAAGGAAATTTCATTTTATCTTTATATTTTTGGTTTTATATTTGCATCCATGATAACTAGATCCTAAATCATTAAGTTAATGTAATTTAATTAACTAATTAGAGGAGTCTAATTAGAGGTCTAGGACTTTTGTGTGGTATCAGAGCTCAATTGTTACCTGCATGTTGATTTTAAGCATTAAAATCGAGTTATAAGATAACTTGAGTCAAATCGAAAATTTGTGATAAAAATGGTTTGCACGAAATTTTTTATTTGCATGCATACCTACTGACCTCAAAATGTTTATGGTCAAATGTGGTGAATTTAGGGATTCATTTGCTATTTATTTTGATTTATGGCTTTTAAATCTAGTTATTATGCTTTTTTTATGTTAAAAGTTAACTAAAAATAGTTTCATGTTGCTTCTGGCCATGAAATTTTTATATGCTCTCACATGCATGTTTTTGATACTGTATGTAAAATTTCGTGACTTTTAAATAATTTTTGCATGATTATTTATTTTTATGAGATAAAAGTCGATAAAGTGAGATTATTATGTTCATATATTGAAACGTCTTTTTCTGGTCTTAAAATTTTTTGGTACATTTTATAATCTGATTTATATCATCTTGATAAAATTTGGTAATTTGTTTCACTATTTTACTATATTTATTGATTTTTATTTGATAAAACCAATAAATACAAAGCTATTTGTTCATAAAATTAATTCGAAATATTTGGACAAATATTTTTTTGTTTTTTCAGTTCGTGGAAATGTTCCTGAATGTAAAAAAAAAATTGGTTTCAAATTTTTATGATTTTTTATATTTTATTTTGGGTTTATTTCATAAACGTTGTGATTAAACCTCTATATTTAGCAAACACGATCAGTTCAAACTAATTAAATACAAACAAAATTTGTGGGGACTAATTTTGAGTTATAAATCATTTTAGATAATTAGTGTGATCTTAAATACGATTTAAGTGTTTTTTATTGAATTTTAATAGTTAAAAATCCATAAAATCCATAAAACCGAGCTAGAATGAGCATGATAAGTGTTGTTATTGTTGAATGAATGAATGTCATTTATTTAATTTTTAATGAAAGTTGTACCTAGTATGACCTCGATTATTTTAATCGGTATTACCCGTAATGTAAGGGAATACCGATTCGGTTGTAATTTTAATTGCGATCTCGCATCGTCCGTTTGTAATAATTAATAGATTTATAATTAAATCAAATGTATAATAGGAATTGCTAAGTATTCATTTGTATCTTTTTGTCATTAATTATTATGAAGACGGAGATTCCCGAAGTCGGTGTCCAAAAGACGGTTCCTTTTTGGAGCGTGTTCCATGAAGAGGCAAGGGACCAAGGAGTTGGTTTTCGATTTTGTAATCGTCTAGTTAATTAGATTAGCTAGGTGGTCATACTAGGATTTATTATTTGTTAATTGCTTGCTTATGTTTTCCGATCATGCCAAAATCACCAACATGCATTTTTATTTCTCGATTATCAATTCAACGTTATTCAAAATTCACCGACTTATTTCACTTATAGGGAATTAATAACTAAATTGACAAGATCTTTCACATAACTTAAAAGAAATTGAGATTTAGCCATACCAATTGAAGCACCTATGAACCCAGTGTTCATTAGGGCAACCACAACGTGGACCCTTTTTACCTCGGGTAAGTAGGGTGATGCGATCACAGACCTAAATTGGGTTGGGCTCAACGGATAAGCGTTATCCCGGGACAAAGAGATGAATTTGGTTGAAATCCGTCGACCGAGAGTTCTAGGGGTAGAATTAGTCAAAATATTGACTTACCGTTTATTACATAAAAGTGGCATAACATGTTCATTTTTTTTTTTATCTAAAATGCAGGTCTCGAAATCACTTTTATAATTTCGTGAGGGGTCATTATATGAGTGACTTGTTAAAAATTGTTTTACAAGTGAATTATATATAATCAATGAATGTTAATTTTCCGTTGATATTTATATTATTCGCGCAATGACAAATATTTTATTTTTCTACACACTTGTATATCCGTTCAATCCTGGAAAGGAGTTTCCATAAATTTATACGAAAGCATTTTTGATTGCGATTTTAATCTCCGTTTAAACCACCGAAGCTAAAGACAAAATTAAATTTATCTTTTTATCCTCATATTCACCATTGCAAATGTCTCTTATGAAAAGTATATGAATAAGTCACACTTAGTAAAAAAACGTTTTGATTTTTAGTGACGTCTTCTTATAACTGGTACATCAATCATTTTTGCTCCAAAGGAAATATTTGTATTTTTTTGGGATGTCTTCATAATGCTCCTTATCGAGGCTTATCTCAAAAGAGGCCAAATCAGTTGGGACGACTAGATTTCTCGATTTATTTGAAATCGCGATTAACCAAATACCGTAGTCACTTCATGAAAGGTTTATCCTTTTTGAAGGTAAACCATGAATGAAATGAAGAATAGTCTTCATAATAATTCTAATCTACTTGTCTAAATATAGACTCATGAAAGTGAGTCAGAGCTCTAAGGAGTATGTTTTATTCTTAATTGTTAAGAATAGGACGAGGTTCAAGAGTAGGTTGGCACGATGTTGGCACAAGGCGAGGGCAAAAGGCAAGACTATTTTGAATAGCAAAGTAAAACCCAAGCAAGGTGTCGAACCCAACTTTTGATGATTCTATTAATACAGTGTAAGACACTAGAAAAGAATTAGAAATTAAGTGTAATACACCTAAATGTATTTTCACCCATAATGTCTATATGATCGACATTTATTTTGCTAAATGCAATTTTTGGGTATTAGATTCCTATTATGGTTCTCATAAATGTATTCGATACATATAATAATAATTCGTGCGATGACTAGCCATGATTAAATGTCGACCCACAAGGGAAATAGAACTATCGTAGGTTTTATTTCTATAGAGACATATAAAAGTTATAATGTCCTCAATCTAGTTTTGGATTTAGAGGTATACTTTAATAAAAGTTATTATGTACATGACCTCTAAATAAGAATATCAACTTTTGTGTAAGACACAGAGTGTTTCAGTTTTGTGATTGGAACAACCCTTGTCTCCATTTTATGCCTATACTTGGTCAATGGTTATGCCATACCAATCAAAGGTAATAATTTGCTTGACCTAAACTAGAAATTACTTGTCATATAGATTGTAAAAGGTTCAAAATTGGTGACCTAGATCTAATCTTAATTCTGGATTATGTAGCACATTAAGAGGCTAGTATTGACTAGTATCCCTAAACCATTTGATTTTGAACCTTATGGTGTGTGCAAATCTTGTATTCAAGGCAAGATAATTCGTGCCCTTTTTTATTGAAAAGGAAATCGAACTAGTGAGTTTAGGCCCTATTACATAAGAATATATGTCGTCCAATAACAATCACAACCACAGATGATTATGACTATTTCACTTTATTTACCGACGATTTAAGTAGATATTGTGTTTGGTTCTACTCAATGAGGTTCTAAGAGAAATCTTTGAAAAGTTCAAAGAGCTTTAATGTGAAGTAGTTAACAACTAAAAGTATTAGATCAAGGACTTACGACCAAATCGTAACAAGAAACATCTAAGTATTGACTTTGATTTCACCAAAAGTATTGCATGTGAAATAGTTTCACGAATCAACTTCTCTTACACACATTATGAGATAAGGTGTTGTTGAATAGGGAAAAAGTACCTTATACGATATGGTTTTGTCTTTGTCAAGTCACACTAAGCCACTTGACTAACCTTGGGCTTTTATTATTTTGTCTGCTATTTTTTCCCCACCCTATCAAACCACATTTGAAACAGTCTGATTTTATTCCATTTAAGTTATCTGAATGAAACAAGTGCTCAATAATCCTACGTTTATCACGAGAACACGTTTGTGGCTCGTGATGCTGTCTTCCTAGAAAAATTCAATTGTTTCTAAAAGACAGAGTGGGAGAAAATGTTTCAAGAGCCACAAACTGAGCATATGACCCGGGAAAAAGTTTCCTCAATGTTTGCTTAGTAGTTATTTCATGCCAAACCTAGAAGGTCATGTGGAATTTTATCACTCTTTGATAGTGATGAATTCGTATTACTTTTAGAAAGTAACTAACCTGTGACTTATAAAAGACTGTTTCAAGTCCTAACTTCTTGCTATGGCTTAGAGTCATGTGACTCGAAATGGACTCCATGCACGATGGTCAGGTATGTGACCTGGTAAATTTTACTTGAAGAAGTACGACCTCTTTAGTGTATATAAATTTTTAAAATCAAATTCAGCATGGATGAACATTAAAATGTTATCAAACATAAATTGGTAGGCAAAGAGTTTGAACCAATTATAATGCTTTGATCCATTCGAAAATACTTAGCGATTACAGCATATCATAATAGTATGATGGAAATTGGATCTCAAGAACCACCTTCTTGAAAACGATTCTATAAGAGGTTGAATATTTGATATCAACCAAAGGGTTTATAGATCCAAACAATCCTAATATAATGTGCAAATTTAAGAGAACGTCTTAAGTAAGCACTAAAGAGTTGGAATTAGTGTGTCAAACATGTCATAAAACATTTCTCCACATCTCGAGGAATTATGTTGATACATGAAGTTTAGTGGGAGTAATGTGGTTTTGATAAGTCTTATATGTGGAGACATATTAATCATTTTAGATAATGGAAGACTTTGGAGAATTAGAATACATCTCTTAGATATCTGGATTTATGGAGATAAATCTATAACGATATTAGCATTAAGTCAAAATTCTTATATTGATAAGATCTTTGACTAGTTCAAGGACGTTGAACACATAATAATTGATTCCTTTTGCTTCCGCCGCGGGATCAATTATATACGCTCTGATCTATGCTCAATCCGACATTTCACATGCTTTGAGCATGACAAATCGTTTGCAATCAAATCCAAGTGAGAGTCACTTGATAGCCATAAAGAACATCCTTAAGTACTTGCGAAGGACTAAGGATATGTTTGAATGTTTGGAGTATATATAGTGAGTTGTGTGTAAGGGGTTACACAGACGTTAGTTTTTCAAATTGATCAAGGTGATTTGAAATCACAAACTGGCTGTGTTTTATAGAAGATTTATCTGTTGGAACAGTACCAAGCAGAATGGACTATTGGAATGGTTCCAAGTAGGAGTGATATTTCCAAATTTAAATGTCATGTATCCGCTGGAAGTGTTCCAGGTAGTTAATCATTGGGGATTTCACAGTGGAAGTAGAGTACATTGGATCATTTGATGATGCATATGAAAGTAGCTTGGATTCGACAGTATTGGAGGGACTGGGAGTAGTTCCTATAGTTGTATATTATATGCCATCATACTGGTAAAACAGTGGGAGCTACCTTTAGGTTAAGTGGCCTAAGTCTAGATTCAAACCTAGACACGTACTCAGAACGTTGTATGTAATATGAGATTACGTAGATAAAGGAAAATAGCAATCAGAAAGATGGGAAATATGCAAGTATTGCTAATCCATTAGCCATGCCTTTTGCAGGTTAAACATGATAGTCATGTCATTTCAATGGGGATTGAAACATGTACCTGAATTGCTGCAGATTATGGGATATGAAATTATTGATAGCGTATCAATTTTTCCACATATTTGATAATCGCATTCATTGTTAGATTTTCATTAAAAAAACTCCTTTATTTAGTTTGACTAAATTTTAATACTATGTTTATCCGAATTGGTTGAAAGAAAAGTTGAACCCAATTCAAGTGAATATGATGAACTTAGTGTTATGCCCCTAGTCACTCATTTGAGGTGACGTCTCAAAGTGACTAGATTGTAAGTCGATCGATGGTTGGTTCAGCACCATGGGGTCATGGAGATGACTGGTCGTTTACATAGACAAACTGTGGAGACACTCTGTCGGGCAGTGACCATAATAGAGTCCCTTATCAAAATTGTTGAAGCCTAGCCGTGGGGTGTTTCTATTTTATTCCTATGAGTCGATTCTTTAGACTGGCGACCATTTACCTGAGTCGGTGTAGTTTTCGATTGACTTTGGTTTTTGTCCAAGGTCGTGCCGTGAAAGGAGGTCGATGGGCATCTTCTGGGTTATGGTGATCTGCATTATACAGTGTACGATGGGTCAACAGGAATTGTCCACCCACGTTGGGTATTAACATCTTCGGTCCACTCGAGTAGTAGTGACTGGAAATGCGTGGCCATGCTCAGAAGAGATCTCTGGTAGATTTTCCAGTCAGACAATTACTCTCCCAGATCGAGAAAACTACTCTATTTCTATTTTTCAATCACAAGTGCGACGTGAAAGACACCTTGCGATGAGTGGGAGGATGTGACGCAAAAGAGACAAGAGAATCGGTAGCACACAACTTGTCGAGAGAAGTGGGAGATATTGTATGAGGAGGAGTCATTCGCAATAGTGTTGCTACATGCACAACTTGTATCGGACAAGTGGGAAATTTTTGGAGTAAGTGTCCTCCACAATAGTGCATTTATATAATAAATCTCATTTGGAATATACGTGGCATGATTAGTATATTTTGATACTCCACTCCAGTTGATTAACGTAAATCGATAACGCTCAGCTGACTAGAGTTAGACATTATTGTCGTATGACGATGGTGATCAACTGATCCCTTTCAGGCACACCTATATGATGAAACCCAAATAGTAGAACTAACTATTTGAATATGATACAGTTAATTAGCACATTACAGTTAATTAGCACATTACATATATTTGATATGTACGTTTAGTTACGAGAGGTATTATTGGAAATTGAGTCAGGAACTCATTCCACTTAAGTTTATTAGTCAATTATACGATAACTGACTGAATAAATTTTATTTCTTATTTTAATACGATTAAATAAGATTTAATTTAGTAAATAATCGTTAATTCATGAAAATTAGTTGACGTTATGCATATATTTTGAGGTAAAGGTAATTAGTTAATTATATTTACAAGGAGTTGTAAAATAAATTAACTGGGGATCGTGGGATGTGACAACCCTCGCGATAGCGGAAATAAAACATAACAAGCATGCGATTTATATAGCGGAAAATACGGTATTTTTGAAACTTTTTACATGCCGAAATAAAAGAACGAGGAATGTCAAATAAATACAAATTATAGTAGAATATACTACAAAGAGACGTAGTCTCTCAAAACGTTATCAAATATCAAAGTTGTTAGCAAACTAGCTAAGAAACATCTAGGGGTGAATCGTCGAGGCCAACACCCGCTAGCTCACACCTGAACCCAAAAACAACAAGCAAAATCCATCCAAACAACCTGTTCATCCATGAAAAACATGAACGCCACAGTTAGTGGGGAGTAACTCCGGGTTCTCCCAGCCATAACACAAATAACATAGTTAAACGGTAATACAAAGTAGAAGTATACATATATATACATACATGTGAAATACGAGAAGGATAAATAGGCATTTCAATATATAAAGATATAGGCGCATGAAGTACAAAAACCTACCGTAATCATCAAATTATAAACAAATTCGGGGAAGACACCCTTAGGCAACTATATACTCACTAGGGCTTACATCTCACCGTTACCGGCATATACTTGATAAGATAGAACTCGACATATAAACTGTACGCATCAGATTATAAACAGACTCGGGGAAGACACCCTTAGGCAACTATATGCTCACTAGGGCTTGCATCTCACCGTTAGCGGCATATACTTGATAAGGTAGAGCCTCGACATATAAACCACCCCAAGTTAGCCAACGGTCACAAATAATCAACATATAAACATCCGTCCAAACATACGAATATGGTAACATTATCTCTCACGGTTAATGACACGCACTAGCACCATGTACATAGCAAGTATGATCAATTCGCATCCACGGGATAAATATTTCCCTGAACGCATACACGATTAACATTTCGTATATGTAGACTCAATTCCTCCTGGTAGGACGACGATATAAATATCCGATCCTAGTCTAAACCTGGTCAGACTCTCGAAATAACATTTTCCGATTCGACATGTGATACACATTTCGCATCCAAGACTCGGTCAAACACAGAAGCCGAGTACCCCAAATTCGGTCAAACTTCACGAAAGAGGCGGAAAGAGCACAAGCATTAATTACAAGCGGTACACTACATGCAATGACACCACCTCGCAAGTATACGACATTTGATGGCCGGGTCGATCAACGCATTGCATTCGCCTCCAACAACGTCGTCATATCCCCACTAAAACATGCATTTAAGCATTAAGGACACATCTCCTCGTTCCGACATTCCAGTCTAACGAGCGAGGAGGTAGCCGGGGAATGAGAGTTCATAGCACTTAACAATTAGTGCTCAAATCATAACATATGTAAAACCGACTCAAAGGGGGATATATGAAAAACCGTCACAAAACATGCGATACAAGCGAATGGGATATCATATATTCTAAACATGAATATTTAATGCTAATACGTGAATTTATACGATAAACGAACCGTACAAACTATTATAAATGAATGTATAAGAAACAAATGAAAGAACACCACAAGGGGTGCCAGCTGGTCCATAGGACCGGCCGCCGGCTACCCGGTTGGCACTTCATGAACAAACAAAAACAATTAAAATACAGCGAGGTCCGGCAGCCGGGCACGCGCCTGGGAACAACACAACACCAAAATGCAAACTTTACTTCTGCTGCGTCCCCAGCCAGTCGGCTGACCGGCGGCCAGTCGGCCGGCTGGGAACAACACTCACCCGTGAATCAACATAGCTCAACCTTAAACTTCAACAATCAATAATAACTATCATCAACTATCAACAATCATCAACAATTATCAACAAACAACAGCCATCATCAACAAACACAAATTCTATGAATAATCATCCTCTCCTAAATACGTTTACTAACATCAAAAACACATTAAATCACGTATTAATATCGAGTAACCCTTCACCGTTACCTTTACGCGTCTTCAATCAATTTCTAAGCCTTCCTCCACTAGATAGTAATCCTTATCGGGGTCTTGAAGGTCTCCACCTATACAAATACAACAAAAGATGAATATAATTCACCTTTGAGAAAGACGGAAAAATTGAAAATGAGAAAGACGGTAATATTATTACCACATAAGGTAGAGGACGATGAGAGCGGAAGATTAAGATGAAAATAAGGAGATTTGAGTGAGGAATGTTTGTGTTATGAGAAGCT
The DNA here is from genome assembly GCA_022085475.1 of Heliosperma pusillum. Taxonomy (NCBI): domain Eukaryota; kingdom Viridiplantae; phylum Streptophyta; class Magnoliopsida; order Caryophyllales; family Caryophyllaceae; genus Heliosperma; species Heliosperma pusillum. Next base: position 55,595 of record JAIUZE010070341.1, read on the forward strand.
TGAGTTGAGAAAGAAAATGGTGGTTAGGGTTTTGGGGGTTTGGTGAGGAAGAAGAGAGTAAGTGGAAAAGTGAGTGAGGGAGTTTGGATTATAAGGGGATATAAGGTGAGTGGAAAATTATGGAAAAAGCCCAAAAGCGCCTTAAGGCGTAACTCACTCGGAATTTCGAGTAAAGTCCGAATACGAACTCGGATTTGCTAAATTAGTCACGGGAAATTAAACTCTAGACTAAATCTAAAATTACGCTGAAAAGTATCCGTATAATATTTTTAATATAAAAATAGGGTACATTTGCGGGTGTTACAATCACCCCACCTTTTAAAAAGTTTCGTCCTCGAAACTTGAGAGTAGAAAACAAAAGTATCAAAGACAAGAATAGGTTTTCAAAATCAACACGAAAGCTTTTCCAAGGGAAACATTTATAGAACGATGTTCATCTCGAAAATGGTTTAAGGAAATTTTTTCATAAGTGCGAAACTTTATTTACGGATCTCAAGAGTGCCTATCGCGAATGAGAACTCTAATTATCCAGATCAAATCAATGTCGAAATAGTGAAATCGAACATCAAACAAGCGTTACTAAGGGCAGGACTAGTCACCAGACGTCTCCAATAACAAGTCCAAACATCTAACCAACGCAAAATCCAAATATAAAAGCGAAAGAAATATATTTTCTCCAAAAACAGGATACAAAGTCCATCTTTAGACTTCTTTGAAAAGTTAAATTAGAAATACAATATGGAAATTCGAAGGTTTTCTCAAAGATAAAATCAAAATAAGAAGACATTACACGTACATAGAGTGACTCGAACATCAAGTTCTCAAATCACGATACTAAGAGGTATGTCCAACGAGCAAAATGGACCAAAAAGGGGAAGGATTGAAGAGTAGCAACTTGAGCAAGGGTCAATTCGAGGGAAAAAGGGAGGTATGAAATCCAAATCTATCTCTCATCCAATATAATTCAAAGGTCGCTCGTAACTCGACATCACCAACTTCGCAAATAAACTAGTCCTCGAGAGAATGTAATTTACACAAGTTACACCTCAACATTTCAGTCATTAGGTTCCTACAAAAATCTTTCATAATCGCGAGACTTCAAGCCAATAACCTAATTATTCAGATCCAATTAGTATCTACTAAAGTCCATCGGCACGGTAGACTCCACAACTAACAATCCACATGAAAGATTCATTACGTACTCTAATCTTCTTAGTTTCATCAAAACTCTTACTAGAAACCACGAACAAAATATTTATATCTAGGGAAACATGATCGCTAACAACCACAAGGTAAAGGAGACTTACCATGAAAACCATTGATTCAATTCATTCCTAAAACTCTTTATCCTAAATTATTTACAATGGACTTTCTCATCCTCAAAAGTCAAATCACAACACCTCAAGAGAGATCCGGTACTAATCCGAAATCACGTATATTTTGCGAAACACATAGCAATGCGACCCTTAATCAATTTATTTAGATTACTAAAAATCGAAATGCATCGGTCTCCGCTTATGACAATATTCCTCAAGTTTGGTCACCAAATCAAAATTTCACAAAGTAATTATTTCTGTTAAAGTCCAACGTTTAAAGACAATAAATAATCAAATAACCTTTAAAGCAATCACCATAATCCTTAACAACAACAAACTATCATTACGCTTAGTTCGATCCTCAAAATGATATTGCAACATCAAGTTTCATAGTCTAAACCCACCAAGAGAGGTTCAACCTAAGTTTATCCTCAATTTCTTATACTCAACTAAACGTGAAACTAGCTCAATATGGCGAGTAGGCACCATATGAGAAACATCTTCAAAACACACCTACTAACTCCTTACATTACCAAATAAGAAAACTACCTCTCAAGAGAATAGGGTAGGCGAACATGATACAAGGAATACTAGGAAGCATCATCAAAAGACTACGATAAGATGGAAAAGATGCAGACAGAATAAAAAAGACGAGGTTGTTTTAAGGAAGTGAAACTACCAGTCACGATCTCCGGATTGGCATCGGTTTCGGCTCGGCAGAGTACATAGATGGATCCTTTAGCCTTGGCACCGGGTGTGGGAGTCTGACGATCGGGACACTCACGAACGCGGTGACCTGGCTTCTTGCAAAAAAAGCAAGAGAGGGGCCTATCATAGCATCTAACTCCGGGGTGAATGGGTTTCCTACAACCGTCACAAATTTGTCCTTGAGCGTGAGTTTGAGAGGGAGCATTGAAACGCCTCTTATTAGCATAGTTATTAGACGAAGAGGGAGTGAAAGGTCTTTTGTCATGGAATTTTGACCTTGGATTGAAAGAGGGGAAAGGAGATGGATTCTTCATCTTCGTTTCATCTCCAATAGCCTTCATGGAGTTCTCGGCCCATAGGACATCATCATACAACCCTCCGAAAGAAGTAGAGCTCCTCCTTACTTTGCTTTGGAGCAAAGCACTAAGCTTATTACGATAGTAAAAAGCTCGATCTTCATTATCCTTAATGAGTCCTGGTGCAAAGTGAGCAAGCTTGTTGAATTGAGTGGTGAAGTCTTGAGTCATCAAATCGCCTTGCTTGAAATCGATGAATTCTCTGAGTCTTTTCTGGTTGAGCTCCTTGGGGTAAAATCGGTCTTCAACAAGAGCCATGAAACATTCCCAATCGAAATTGATTTCAAGAATAGCGGTGGGATTAGCAATCGACCACCAGTTGTCGGCTTCCCTCACAAAAAAGTGCTTAGCAATCCTCACCTTGTCTTCTTCATAGACTTGGTACAAGTCAAATTGCTTTTCATCTCCCGAAACCACTCCGAGAATTTGGTAGGGTCCGGTTCTCCATCATACGGCGTGATCTTGCTTCTAGCAATTTGGCTAGCCACCCAAGCATAGCCTCCTTGGTGATTGTCTTCCTTATGAGGAGGGGCCTTGATGCATGCATTTTGTATAGACCTTTTAGGCCATGTTTGCACGCATTTCCATGCTTATTTAGTAGTGTTTTACTACAAATGTCCCCCGAATAGTCTACTTTGGTTTGTTTTGTAATATTTGTAGATATGGACCAGAATGACGGAAAACTAGCTATTTTGTAGCTCCTCAAGCATGCATAAGTGAGTCGGAAAGGAATCTTGGTGTCTCGGAATGCATGAAGTCGTGATAAAGGAATGGAAGAACGAAATCCATGAGTAAAACACTCGTTCGAGGTGTAAAAGCCTTCGATCGACTATTATATTACTTAGAAGACCTCGATCGAGCATTGTTCTGCTCGATCGAGCTGTTGGCCTTGGAAGTTTTACTCGATCGACCACTATGGTCAGTCGATCGAGTGTTCATGTCTCAAACTTTCCTCGATCGAGTACTTTTGACAGCAAATTGTGCTCGATTGAGAGGTTACATGCTGATGGGCTTCGCGAGATAGTGTGTTAAGCAATAGACGCCTTGTAATTTGTTAATTTCACTTTTACTTAAGGGTGGAAAAACGAGAATAAAGAGGGGAACTTCTTACCCTAGACTTTATCTTTCACTTTGATTCTGGATCTGAATTTGAGGACTTCTTCCGACTTTCTTCTTCTTTGAACTTTGGGTATTATTGTTCTGGAATTCAATTAGCTATTTCTCTATGTCTTTTTGTTTCTTAATTATTATTATTGTTGTTCTTCGTTCAATTATGCGTAGCTAATTCCTTTGCTAGGATTTAGGGGAACCATGGCTTAGGTAAGATGAATTGATTAGTAATCTTTAAATTAGGTTTGGATGCAATCATCGCATTTAATAGCTTTTAATTGTTTGAAGTCGACGCAATCAATTGACTGACTTGATACCCCCTTGACCTAGATCGAGAGATTGGAAAAGGACAGATCAGTGATGAACATTGGGGTTATGCTAATGAGGGCGAGAGCTAAGTTAGTATATCTTAGGGTGAATAGCGAACCGAAAGGACCTTTTCACTACCCACAAACATGTTTAGACTTTTCTTTGATTTTAATCCTGACCCTAAATGCCATGGGGAACCGACGATCCTAGTTCTTCTCCTATATGTTATTTCACTCTTTATTTCTCTTCCCCTTTTCTCTTGTAGTGTTAGAAAATCAATTAAATAAAACCCCCAATTCCGATACTTTGAAAGACTTAGCAAGTTATAGGATTCCCTCTCTCTGTGGATTCGACACCCGACTGCCTCTACTGCATTTTGTTGAGACCGTTAAGTTTTATCTTTGATAGGGTTGCGACAGCCGTATCAAATTTTGGCGCCGTTGCCGGGGAGGCGGTGTAATTTTGTAGCTTTCTTTAGTTTGTCTTTGGTCTCAAGGGATTTATTCCTTGAGGCTGTTCTCATATTTGAGTTAGTGTTTAGTATTTGCAGGTATAAATCCTAAAAGAGGACCATTTGATCCTGTTGCTGCTGTAAATTTTCTGCAGGATGCCTAAGATTGCGAGTCATTCTGAGCCTAGTGCTGAGACTCTACATAGGGGAACTACTCTCCCTCTTGCTGATGAGGGTACCTTCACAGTACATCCGTCTTACTACAGTTTAGTGGAGCGGAATTTATTCGGGGGTATGGTAGATGAAGACCCAGCTAAGCATGTAGAGGTATTTACAGACTATTGTTCCGCCATTCCTGTAGTTGCTGGTGTGACGCAAGACAAGGAAAAGGAATTCCTTTTTCCTTTTTCCTTGACTGATGATGCTAAGGATTGGTGGAGAGATTTAGATAGGAAGGCTGCTGGGGTTAAAGATTGGAGTTCATTAGCTCTAGCCTTCTATAGACGGTATTTTCCTCCTCAGCGAACCAATGCGCTGCGCAGCCAGATCACGAATTTTACTCAATCTACTACTGAAGATTTGAGTGTAGCATGGGCCAGGTTCAAGAAGCTAGTTCGCTCAATTCCGCATTACGGGTTTTAGCAATGGTTTTTGTGCAACCAATTTTACAATGGGTTGCTTTATGAGCAAAGAATGGTTCTAGATGCTGCTGCACGAGGGAGATTTCAGGCTAATGTGGAGGATGATGAAGGGTGGCAACTTATTGAAAATATGGCCATCCATTCTGCTAGCTACGGTAATCCTAGAGCGGAAAGAAGGAGAGACACTGTTGTTAAAGAAGTTCATGTGGTAGATACGGGGAATTTAGGTGAAATACACCAAGTTCAAGCTATTGAGATGGTTTGTGGTAGATGTGGTGATGAAGGACACGACCCTATTACTTGTTTGGCTGATTCAGTAAGGGTTCTTGCTTATAGGAAATTCAAGCAAGGGGGTTCTTTTTCCGAGTTATATGCCGAGTTAACTGCTGCAAAATCTCAACCACCCGTAGATGAAGGCAAGGTACTCATTACCCAAGCCAAATATGAAGATCTCAAGGCCACTATCAATGCGTAAAAGCTTGAGCAACAATCTAGTGCGGATACCCTCCGGAAACTGCTCGACAGATGCAATTCACTCCTCCCAAACAATGACCCAGTCAATGCCATAAATCTGAGAAGTGGTCATGCTTATGAGGGTCATGTACACGTCCCTGAAAGCACACATACCGAGGCCGATGATGTCTCGGACGAATTAATTGAAGATGTGCAGAGAAGTGATCGATCGACTGAGAACAACGATCGATCGAAGCGTTTTGCTAAGGAAACTACTCGATCGAGTAAACCCACCTCTCGATCGAGTAGTCCTGCTGAAGAAAGTCCTCGATCGAGTAGTATACCTATTCGATCGAGTAACCTGGTCATAGGAGATCCTCGATCGAGTAGCCCTTCCACTCGATCGAAGGGAAATGAGGAAGGAATCACTCGATCGAGTGAACTGAAGTCTCGATCGAGTGAATGTCAGACATCAGGCACGCAAATTGAGGTTGTGTGTGATGAAGTACCTGTTGGAGCCAGTGTCCTCCACAGTTAGTGCAATAACATAAATAAATCTCTGTAGGTTCACAGGGTATACTTTGTATTGTAATCAGTTGATTAACGTTTATCGATAACGGTTGGCTTGCTAGATAAGTTTGACGTTATCGTCATACAGATGGCGGTGATCAACTGGTCCCTAAAAGTCACACCTAAAGGATGTGATTGAGAAATGTGATTATTTGAGAAAATAATCATATTGATGCCTTATTAAATGACTAAAAGGTTAGTCGGTGTTTTTGACTAAAAGGTTAGTCAATGTGATGATGATATAATTATTTAATAACGATTAAATAATGTTAGCTAAGACGAATTAACTGTAATTCGTAAATTGAATATAAAAGGTTATATTTAATTGTTGTATATAATGTAAGCTAATTAAACATAAACCGTTATAATTAATTGGAAAATTATAAATATACGGATATTTATAATTAATGATATATTATAATGTCGGTCTTTGACTAATGACGATTATAATATATTACATTATATTAAAAGCTAAAATGACCGGAAAAAGTGTCCAGATACACTCGGGTTTTTCCGGTCAATGGGTAGTTATTTGAGGAGACTAAATCTCCTCATAAATAACCTAGGTGTGCCGTGAGAGTAAGGGGAAGCAAGGAAAATTCTAACCTAATTTTTACTCTCTCAACTTGTGCCTCCATCACACACTAAACACAAAACCTAAAAAGTTAACAGTAACTTTGAATCGATCTTTCTAGCAAAGGAGAAGGGCATATCTCGATCTTTCTTGGGTGAGACAATTAGGAGGATATCTATTTTGATATCTGTTCTTAGGCCGATTTTGCTAAGGACCAAAGGTTTAATTCGTTTCTCTATATTTTATATCGCTTTCATATTTATGACTAGCAATACATATTATATAATTTTGTTATAATCCTAATTTTTAAGGGGATGTAAACAGTAATTTCCCACAAGTGGTATCAGAGCTTTTGGCTACAAAATTATATTATATGTTTTTCATTTTTATGAAATATAAATTTGAGAAAAAAAATTTTTTTGATATTACCGAAAAAAAAAATATAGTCACGGCTGTTTTTTTTTTGTTGTAGCCGTGTGTTTTTTTTTTAGGGTTTTATTTTTCCATTGTTGATTTATTGATATTGTTATTTTAATAGGTTAAAATTCAATATAATAAATTTGTGGTTGTTTTAATTTGATAAGGATTAAATTAAAATAAGATGGAATTGTTTTGATTTTGTTGTTGCTATTATTTTCGGATTCATTGTTTTAAATTGATGATTTTTGAATAATGATTCAATTTTAATGATGTTCAAAGCGATTGTGATTAAATGAATATAAGGATAATCGATTTAATCATGATTTAGATGTTCATTTTAAAAGGTTAAATAGAATAATCTAGTTTGAATCAATTTTAATAACGATTAGATATTGAAATTTGTACCGATCTAGCGACATTGGCAACACCGAATTTTTTTTTTGTGCAGCCCGGTTACTGTTCACTGCTGCTGTTTAAAAAATAAAAAAAAAAAGTTTCTGTTTTTTTTTTAATTTTGCTGTGTACAGCAGTTTTTTATTTTTATTGTCTTTTTCGGTTTTTCCTTTTGGATAAAACCGTGAGAAGAAGAATCAAATAAAAAAAAAATTTGGGTACTGGTACTGTTCACGTGAACAGTGTCCCGTAGAAAAAAAAACATTTTTTGTTTGTTTTTTTTTTTTTGACATTATAAAGATAATGTTTGTTTGTTTGTTATTGTGAAAAGGTTCACAATAATGATACCAGATTATTTTAAAAAGGTTTAAAATAAAATGGATTATGGAAGATTAAAATTGTTGTGGGCAATTAAGGAATTGTCACATAATTTTGATCGGTTTTGAATGGTGGTTTGGATAATTAATCAACATAATTAATGAATTATGTTTTGTAGTATTAATTTATATAGTTGATGTTTTTTTTTGTTGAATGAATGAATGAATGGTTTATTTTACGTATTTTTTGCAATTGGTTGAAAAATGTAATACCTAGTGTGGCTTTAGTTAATCATGTTTTCGTAATGATGAAAACATGGTTTGGTTGTAATTTTGAGATCTCGAATCTCCTTTTATTTTTCTTTTAATTATGTTTTGGAATTAGAATGTAAATAGGTTTATTTTGTAATTTTTAAATGTAATTTTAAGAAGACTAGAGACGGAGATCGGATGCTCACTCCCGCTACATGGACCAAGATGAGACAAAGTCAAGCTTCTCGGGTCCATAAGGATGGATTCCAAACTTGTATTTATTGTTCATTTTGGTAGATAGGCCACACTAGGACCGTTGTAATAGTTTACGTATTTTTCCGTTCTTTTGTTTTTCATTCACATGTTAAATAACTGCATCATATTCCGCCTAAACCAAACCACCTAAATTGCATGAAAAATGATTCATATAGTTTTGAATTTTCATCTTTGACATAAAGATGTCACTCGTTCATAGGGTCATCACCTTAGTTTAAATCATTCACGAAATGCTAGAATTTGTTCACTTAAAATGAATTAAATTTAAGATGATGGGATCTTCCTCTAAAATGAAAATTGAGATTAGTCTTTATAGGAAAAACTTCTATGAACCCCTTCTTCGTCGGAAGTCATAATATGACCCCTTCTACGTTGGGTAAGTAGTGAGTGTTGACCTATTTTATCTCAACATTATAGTACGAGTAATATCTCGGGATTATAATGGACTATAAGATAGAATTTACAGAAATTTATCGACCGAGAATTCTAAAGGTAGAATTAGCCAAAAGGTTGGCTTATCAATTTACAGAAATTGAGTCTTGGGATCATTTATATAATTCTTGAGGGAGGTCAATTGTATAAATGCTTGAGTCATCGCATTAAACAGTTTTTGCATTAAGACTTAATTTTAAAACGATGAAACTTATCATAATTTTTCTTCTTTTCACAGTTTCTTGAATCCGTTATATAAAGATATAACTGCTAAAATAACAAATGGCTGGACGTACAGACGACCCAATGCCAAGTGCTACACTCGCTCGCGAGTCCTGGCTAAAGATCTTTATGGACAACATGAATCAGTCCACGCGACTGAAGAATGATGGGTCAAACTTTGCGGACTGGGAGGCGGCATTACGGAATGCTGCCATTGCTGACGGTAAGCTCAAGTACTTGACTGAGCCACTACCGACTAACCCAGGCCCCAATGCAGGAGCCAATGAATCACTTGCTTATAGTGATTTCGTTATGGAGGCGGGTGCGATAAAGAACGTACTCATCTTTGCAATGGAATCCAATTTGCAGAGGCGATTCATAGCCCAGGGTGCAAACAAGATTTTCACCACTCTCTCTAACGAGTTCTCGAAAGCTCCGAGGATCGTTAGCTATGAGTACACCTGTCGCTTCTTTGAAGCGAAACTCCAGAAGGGCCAAGCGGTTAGCCCACACATTCTTGCTATGATCGAGAATGTCGAGAAGCTGGAGGCTCTTGGTTGTAAAATCGATGAGACGATCATTATTGATCGACTGCTTCATTCACTTCATGATGGTTTTGCCCTTTTCAGGGCAAATTACTATATGAATGATATGAAGAAAAGTCTTCATCAGCTCCACTCACTTCTCGTACAGACCGAGAGTGATCTGAAATTGAGTGGGAGTGTGAAACAGGACGTTCTCATGATTAACAACAAGGGTAGGGGTAGGGGTAGGGCTGTAAGCAAAAGTTCAAAAAGCCAGGAAAGGTCAAGAGTGGGCCTGGTGAGACTAGCGGTAGCTCACAAGGCAAGACAAAGAGCAAAGATAACGTGGAGTGCCACCATTGCCACAAGTCTGGGCATTGGAGGCGGAACTGCCCCGTGTATGCTGAAGACGTAAAATCAGGCCGCGTCATTCCTGTTGGTACGTCATCTTTTATTCATATGATTGAGATTAACCATGCAAGTTTCGGAACTTGGGTACTAGATACTGGTTGTGGTTCTCATCTGTGTAATCATTTGCAGGGCCTAAGAAGCATCACAACTCTCGCAAAGGGTGATGTGGACCTGCGGGTGGGGAATGGAGCTAGAGTTGCTGCCGTTTCAGTGGGAACATATGTAATCCAACTCCCTAGTGGTTTTGAGTTATTTCTGAATAACTGTTACTATGTACCCAGTTTATCTAAGAAAATTATTTCAGTTTCCGTACTTGATAAGGACGGATTTTCGTTTGTAATAAAGAATAATAGCTGTATTTTCTCTTTGAACGATATGATTTATGGTAAAGCTGTTTCCATAAATGGAATATATGTTTTAGATCAAACCACAGAGATAATGCATGTGAGTAATAAGAAAGCAAAGGTTGGTGACAAAGATCAAACCTATCTATGGCATTGCCGTATGGGACACATAAATGAAAAACGCGTGAAAAAGCTCATTGATAATGGGACTATCTCCCTATTTGACTATGAATCTTTTGGCACGTGTGAATCATGTCTCATAGGCAAAATGACTCGAATTTCCTTCAAAGGTGTTGGAATGCGCGCTGCTGACCTATTAGGACTCATACATACTGATGTGTGTGGACCTATGTCAATCAACGCTAGAGATGGCTATAGGTATTTTATCACTTTCACGGACGATTTGAGTAGATATGGTTATGTTTACTTAATGAAGCATAAAAGTGAGTCCTTTGACAAGTTCAAGGAATTCCAGAATAAGGTTGAAAACCAGCTGGATAGAAAGATTAAAGCACTACGTTCAGATCGTGGTGGCGAATATCTTTCGATGATTTGATCAACACCTTAAAGACTGGGTGTATTACACAGTTAACTCTACCCTGTAACGCCACAGTTGAATGGTGTGTCTGAACGGAGAAATCGAACATTACTAGATATGGTTCGATCCATGATGAGTCACACGATTGTACCTGATTCATTATGGGGATACGCTCTTTTGTCAGCTACTTTAATACTGAACCGAAGTCCGTCTAAAGCTGTAGACAAGACTCCATATGAACTATGGAAGGGAACGGTCCCTAACTTGTCCTTTATTCGGGTTGGGGGCTGCGAGGCTTATGTCAAGTGGAGACCTGACGATAAGCTCGGCCCACGATCGGTCAAGACATACTTTATTGGTTATCCAAAAGGAATGTTTTGTCATTACTTTTATTCGCCTACCGAACAACGTGTTTTTGTTGCGGCTAGTGCGAAGTTTCTAGAGAAAGAATTTCTCGAGAACAAGACGAGTGATAGAACCTTCGATCTGTCGAAGGTTCAAGAACCAACAACCGAGCAACCAATGGAGGAAACTGTTCCTTCATCATCGGCTGCGGTAAATATTCCTGAGGAACCCAGGAGGTCGGGTAGAGTCTCCATTCCTCCAGACAGATACATTGGTATGGTCGAGGAGAATGGGAGAGAGGACGTTTTACTCCTAGAGAGTAACGAACCAGCTACCTATAAAGATGCCATGACCTGTTCCGACTCTAAGCTATGGCTTGAAGCCATGCAATCCGAGATGGACTCTATGTATGAGAATAACGTATGGGATCTGGTTGACTTACCTGATAAGGTTCGGCCTCTTCAGTGCAAATGGCTTTACAAGATAAAGCATTCTGTAGAAGAACAACCAGATACATACAAGGCACGACTAGTGGCAAAGGGTTTCACTCAAGTGCACGGATTGCATTATGATGAAATCTTTGCACCCGTAGTCATGATGCGTTCCATTCGGATAATCTTAGCGATTGCCGCTTTTCATGACTATGATTGGCAAATGGATGTGAAAACCGCCTTCTTAAAACGTTAATTTGGAGGAGGAGTTGTTAAATGGTACAAACCCGAAGGTTTACAATTGAGTCCTAAAACCCTACTAGGTATGCAAGCTTAAGCGTTGCATCTATGGACTTAAGCAGGCTTCTCGGAGTTGGAATCATCGTTTCGACCAGGTGATAAAGAGAATGGATTTACTCGATCGGTCGAGGAACCATGCTTATATATCAACTCGAGTGGGAGCAAGATTGTCTTCCTAATATTGTATGTCGATGACATACTCTTGATTGGGAATGACATACCTCTCTTAACTTCGGTAAAAGTTTGGTTAAAGAACCATTTCCAGATGAAAGATCTGGGTGAAGCACAAAGCATTTTGGGGATCCGTATCTACAGAGATAGATCACGACGGATGTTATCCCTCAGTCAGAAGTCTTATATAGATAAGATTCTTGAGAGGTTCAGCATGACCAACTCCAAGAAGGGGAACCTTCCAATGGTCTCTGGGATGCATTTGAGTAAAGCTCAGACACCAAAGACATCGGAAGAGGTCGAGCGCATGAGTCGGATTCCTTATGCATCAGCTATAGGATCGATCATGTATGCCATGATATGCACACGTCCAGACGTGGCATATGCATTGAGTATGACGAGTCGGTACCAAGACAATCCAGGTGAAACACACTGGATGGCTGTTAAGAATATGCTTAAGTACCTACGGAGGACCAAGGATTGGGTATTGACTTATGGAGGTGACACCTGAGCATGCGCAACCGGTTTACCATATGCTAGCTTATCAAAAAACGATCGAGATACTCGAATCTGCAGTCTGGGATTCGTGTTTACTCTTAATGGTGCTGGCTGTCAGCTGGAAAAGCTCCAAACAAAATGTTATAGCAGATTCTACGACTGAGTCCGAGTACTATGCTGCTTCAGAGGCTGCGAAGGAAGCTATATGGATGCGTCAGTTCTTACAGGGACTAACCGTAGTTCCTAGTTCGAATGACCCGATCACCATCTATTGTGATAATAGGTGTGCCATCTTCCAGGCTAAGGAGCCTAAGTCCAGCAACAAGTCTAGGCATGTACAACGGAAGGCTCACATGATCCGAGATTACGTGGAGCAAAGCGAGATAGTGATAGACAAGATTGCTACGGATGATAACGTTGCAAATCCTCTCACTAAACCGTTAAGATATGATAAGAATGAAGGGCACGTTATTTCCATGGGAATTAAGCGTGTTCCTGAGTTGTATTAGTTGTTTTGTATGGATTAGACACCTGTATCTTTTTCATAAAACTATTAATGAAATCATCGTGTTGTTTTATATTTTGTTTTTCATGTGGGTTGTACTGACAACATTGAACACCACAAAGTGAACTGAATTACATTATATTTTGTTTTGGTCCGTAATCGCCTACATGAGCTGATAACTCTGGCAATTATTTTGTGACGTCGATTGATGGTGGTTCAACGAGCCATAATCACACTGTTGACGATCGATCACATATGGCGGGTTATAATGATACTGCAGCAGGACATTTTGTGACGGACGTTATGAGTCCTAATGTTTCCAGACCATTACGTCCGGGTCGTGATAGACATCCATAGTGTTCCTAGAGTCGATTCTTTGACTATCGACTGGTCTCTTGAGTAAAGGCGTTTTTTTGGTGACTTTGGTTTCTTTCTCATGGTCACCGTAACAGGAGGCTAGTAATTTTTACTGGGTCATTTCATACTGTCGCTTGTATCTGCAAGATTCGATTGAAGAATATATCCAACCTTTATCAGGATATGATATTTCTCAGGGCCACTCGAGGAGCTGTAACTGAAATGCATGGCCATGCTCGAATGAAGATTCGTTTATCAGTTAAGTTACTCTCTAGTCGGGGAAACCACTCTTGTTACTGATCACTTGTAAACTACGACCTTTGTGAATACGGACTTTGCAAATTGGTTTACATTAAGTGGGAGAAATTTATTATGGATATGAGAATCGTTTATCGCACATACACTTGTACGGACAAGTGGGAGATTGTTGGAGCCAGTGTCCTCCACAGTTAGTGCAATAACATAAATAAATCTCTGTAGGTTCACAGGGTACACTTTGTATAATAATCAGTTGATTAACGTTTATCGATAACGGTTGGCTTGCTAGATAAGTTTGACGTTATTGTCATACAGATGGCGGTGGTCAACTGGTCCCTAAAAGTCACACCTAAAGGATGTGATTGAGAGATGTGATTGATTGAGAAAATAATCATATTGATGTCTTATTAAATGACTAAAAGGTTAGTCGGTGTTTTTGACTAAAAGGTTAGTCAATGTGATGATGATATAATTATTTAATAACGATTAAATAATGTTAGCTAAGACGAATTAACTTAATTCGTAAATTGAATATAAAAGGTTATATTTAATTGATATAATGTAAGCTAATTAAACATAAACCGTTATAATTAATTGGAAAATTATAAATATACGGATATTTATAATTAATGATGTATTATAATGCCGGTCTTTGACTAATGACGATTATAATATATTACATTATATTAGAAGCTAAAATGACCGGAAAAAGTGTCCAGATACACTCGGGTTTTTCCAATCAATGGGTAGTTATTTGAGGAGACTAAATCTCGTCATAAATGACCTACTATTGCCGATCTTGCTAGGACTAAAGGTTTAATTCGTTTTCTCTATATTTATATCGTTTTCATGTTTATGACTCGCAATTCATATTATATAATTTTGTTATAATCCTAAATTTTAAGGGGATGTAAACAGTTATTTCCCACAACTCGGTCGAGTACGTTAGGTACTCGATCGAGTAATCTTGAGCAGGGATGGGTCTATGGGGGCACTTGATCAAGTGGTTATGGGACTCGGTCGAGTGGCCTCTTACTCGTTTGAGTGCATGGGTACTTGGCCAAGTGAAAATCAATGGGGTCATTCAACATAGGTACACTCGGTTGAGTGACTAAGGCACTCGGTCGAGTGACCCTACTCGATCTAGTACATGGGGTACTCGATCCAGTTATCTCGGGCAGAGATTTGGTGCAAAGGCACACTCGAGGGCCCTCGGTAGAGTGGCCAAGGAGCTCGGTCTAGTGTACCTCTACTCGGTCGAGTAGGTACGCGAATATCATCTATACACGCAACAAGTCACACGACACACCAACCAAATACGATTCTACCCAAATCTGTCTCAAACAACAACAAAACAATCATATGAACCCCCAGCATCTCCAAGGCAAGCATATAGGACAGTAGATTTGCATATAAAGATGATAAAAAATATAAGATGAATTATATAAGCACATAATAAAGCATAAAATGCATAGTTTAATCAAAATAACAATTCCATAAGAATATCAACAACATACAAGTCATCAAGTAACATATGAACCACATATGAATCATTCAACATTCAACATTCAACAATCATGTTCATAAGACATGAATGTATAAAGAGTCTAACTTTCTCTTGTGAAACTAACCTAAGGCACATAATCTAACATACAAAGTAATGTCGAGTAATACCTCAGTAGCTCGGCTAATCTTCTAAGTCTTCTTTGATGGATATATTAGTAGTCTTTGTCAGGATACAAAATATGAGAAATCTTCATTTTAAGGGATAGTAGTCTTTGTCAGGATACAAAATATGAGAAATCTTCATTTTAGTGAAAGATGAGCTTTTTGAAAGATTGGAAAAGATATAATTTTCTTACTTAGAAAAATACAGAATGAAGAAAGAGGAAGATTGGTACAAAAATCAATAGATTTGGTGAAGGAATGTATGGGTTATGAATGTTTCTAAGATTTTAAGAAAGATGTGTTTAATAGAGGTTTAAGTTAGAGAGAGTTGCTGAAACTTTTAGATGGGAGAGATGAAGTGAGGTGGGTTGATTCAAGGTCAACATAAGAAGAGGCTCATTAAGGCTCAACTTGTCTCAAACATCATAGTGGGTCGATTTCCACTAGATTTCCACGTAGAATCCATTTCCTGACTTCAAACGAGCGAGAATGAAACGTTTTCTACCCAACTATGCTAAAACACTATTTATTTTTATACTAAAGCTAAATACTAAATAAATCGATTATTTAAAATTTTAAAAATCCTAAACCGAAAATTGTAGGTGTTACATATAGTGTATGGCTCCAATAACCCTAAACGAATAATTAGCACCCCAGTTGTGACTTGTGATACCTCTATCAGTACCCTTACATATACTAAACCACACCTTTTATATTAGTACTCAAGGGACGAAGACAATCCTGAGAAAACTCATTTTCTCTCCTGTAAAAATTTCATTATATGTCAGACTAAAATAAATAAAATGAATATGGTTTGTCACACAAACCTTTCTTGTATAAATTAGATACACTAGGTTATTTTCCTTAACCTTACCTAAAAAGACAGCTTGGCCTAATCCATATTAGAGCCCGATTAGTAATATTATAAGCTCGACTTATGATTATACTAATCTCGTACCTTTTTTGTGTGACCTAATATGCCCACATAAGACTGCCAGACACGCGTAATCCATTGGCCTCTAGCAAGCAAGACATATCGTGTAATGCTCTATGCGTGGGGTGTCCTATGAAGAGATCCACTGATAGGCTTAAAATCTGATTAGTGCTTAAAGGGATTGAAAGTACTACTCATATCAATAAAGTTCACTTTATTTTCTGGTTAACCATGCAAAAGAACTCCACAGTTAACCGTGTTTGGCTCGGAGTAGTCTTAGAATAGGTGACCTCCTAGGAAGTTCCTAGAATACGCGTGAGTGAGGACAAAATACGTTGGAAAAGACCCGTGTTGATCTGTGGTCCATGTACACAGCCTGACGACCTACCGTGAGTGATCGCTCTCGACCCAGGGTTTGGGTCGGGGTGTTACAAGTGGTATCAGAGCAACCTTGCGACCATGCAATGAGCTTGTGGTCCGGAGTACCTGGGTCACCCACCTAGCGAGGGAGGATTCTGGAATGCTTGGCTGCGGTCAGATGGTGTCAGGGTCAACGAGGATGTTGCGTTTTTCAAGTGGGGGTGTGTAGTACTCCATGCATGAGGTGCCCTCTGAAAAGATCCACCGATAAGCTTAAAATCTGATTAGTGCTTAAAGAAATTGAAAGTACAACTCATATCAATAAAGTGCATTGTCTTTCTAGTTATCCATGCAAAAGAGTTGCGCAGCTAAAAATGTTTGGCTGGGAGTAGTCTTAGGATGAGTGACCTCTTGGGAAGTTCCAGGGATGCACGTGAGTGGGGTTAAATTGCGCTGCAAAGGACCCGTGCTGATCTGTGTGAGCCATGTACACAGCCTTACGAGCTACTTAGAGTGACCGCTTCCGACTCAGGGTTTGGACCGGGATGTTACATATCGATTACATAAACTCACGTGGGTAAACTCGAATGACATAGTGGACATAACTCCTTCAACAAAAGTATCTTGGAAAATTTACTTTTACATATTAACTGATAATTTATTTGTATATTTGTCAAATATAAACTTTTCTGCCTTATTTACAAGATAAACAATTATGAAAAACTATAAATTTGTAGGACGAAAAAGTCGAAACAACATAATTTAAAGTTGGTTTTTAGACAACAAGAAAGTATTTATAGAGTTCTCTAGAAATAGTTAGTTCTATATTCGCGTAATTTTTTTTCTCATAATTTAAGAAATTGTATTAATTTAAAGTTGGTTCTGAATGATTTTTTTTGTACTTTCATATTTTTAAAAACATTAAAGTTTTTTTTTCATTTTTACTCTCCAACGTATATCATTTAAAATGTTAAAATCACAAATAAAGTAAAAAAAAAATTACATTTTTTTAATATTGTTGGGGACATTTTTGTGACAAAAACCTATAAGATGTAGTATCATGTACAAGCTAGGTAGCACGAAAACGGACACAGACAGGGACACGGACACGTGATATGACATCTCGTGTAATTTAGGACACGGGACACGGCATTAAAATTTAATATAATATATATTTTATAGTTATAAATAACGTACAATTTTATTTTTATATTGGTATTTGATATTAAATGTAAATAATTGAAGGTAAAATTTGACTTTGACTATAATTTATTCTCATTTCCCACCTAATTCATCTTCTAATTAATATCTTTTAGTCTTTCAACCTCTCGTCCCTTATTTATAGGTGTCTGTGTGTCCGTGTGTCCGACACGGTGTCCGACACGAGACGGCTAGTTAGGAGAAGTGTCCGTGCTACCTAGTGTACAAGTCAAAAAGTAAAGTTCTTTTCGGAATACTTTATAAACATTAGATGATTAAGTTAAATTAAATTTTCCTCCTCCTTGAAACCTTAAAAAGAAATCAATAATAGGTAAGCATGAAAATGCTTGAATTTTTAAATACCTCGAATCAGCAGAACTCAATTTTCGCAAAGTTTTATTTCACTGATACGAGAAGCAATGTCTCCACTTATTATTTTAACAATTCTCTCGTAATTTATGCTCCCTCAGTCCGTTCAATTAATCGCCTATTTATTTTTAGGATGTCTCCGTCGATTGTTGTCCATTCTATATTTAGAAGGTTTTCTATTGAAGAGTTAAGAACGATTAACACCTAAGAGGGGGAGGGGGTGAATTAGGTGTACTTTTAAAAATTTCTACTTAACTTGGTTATTTGATAACACAAGCAAGAACAATTAAGTACAAGACTTGAGAAGCTTAATTGAATTTAAGTTCACAAGAAGTAACCGTAGATCTGAGTCACAGTATGAAGGACTGTGACACAGACAAAGCAGCGAGATATGCAATACGTCACAGTATGGAAGACTGTGGCGCAGGCAAAATAACGAGATGAGTAGTAAGTAAATAATAAGCAACGGAATGTGAAAGTAAATGAACAAACAAGACGATGTTTTTAAATTGGTTCAGCTTCTACTCCGAAGCCTACGTCCAATGTTATTTTATTGCTTGTTTAGAAATTTACTCAAACTTACTAAACCCCTTACAATGAAAATAACTCCCCAACCAACCCCGGTTGCACTCAAACTTAAAGCTACTCCGCTTCAAGAGTTTATGTGTTCTATCTCACAGGTTTACAGAGTCTTTAATCTCAATCGTTCACTTAATGAACATGGAGATCACAATTAAGACCTAAACACGAGATCATGGAACAAACTTAGATGTCACAGTGCAGCGAACTGATACACGGAGATTTACTGCTCTTTTGAAAAACGACTTGAAGACTTTAAAACTTAAAAACAATTTTGCAAACACTTGAAAACAAAGCTTTAAACTCAGAAATAATTTGCAAAAGTTTCTCAATAAATGCTCTTAAAAGTCTTGACAATAAATTAGAAATAAGGAGGTTATTTATAGAAGAAAAAGTGTGTGAAAGATTATAATCATATTTCAAAAGAAATAATCAGATTTGTATGCTTAAGAAATCTTTCCATTTGCAAAGCAAAGAATATCTTCCATAAAGTTTTATGGGAGATAAATCTTTCTATAAAAAATTTGGTAAATATTATCTTCCATAAATCTTTAGGAAATAAAATATTATCTTCCATAAATCTTGGGAAATAATATTTCAATAAGATTAGCTTTAACATCCAAATACACTCCTCTTATTTTTCTAATTTAGAGCAAGTCAATCTTTTGAAAATAAGAGTTAATTATAAAGATCAACACTTTTGATATTTTCGAAAATTCTCCTTTCGTTGTATCAGAAACCACAGTGACTTGCACTGTTGCATGGTTTTGCAGTCACTTGACAAACTAAGAATGTTACACTACCTCGTTTACAACATTTGACTTAGGCTAGGGCTTTCTTCATCTTTGATCATCCTTGCTTGCACCATCCTTGAGAAATAATTGAGAGCTTCAAATGCTATAAATCATAACTAAAAAGCAAACCATTAAATGACAATGAAACTTGGCATCATCAACCAAGTGTGGTTCTAACACCTATGAGTAATTTGATCACTCAATGGAACTATTGTACAGTTGTCATTCACCAAGTGGAATCAAACAGCGTCCCATACTTTTTCTTTGATCTTTGTGCCAAAATAAAAGGACAACAATTGACCGGGACGGGGGGAGTATGATACAAATACTCGTAATATACCATAAAGAAAAAAAAAAGTTTTTCTGCCTGTTACCCCTGTGTTTTTTTTTAATTCTACATGGTACCCATCCGTTTTTCGAAATCTACATGATTCCCCTAAACTTAATAAAAATATCTCAAAATACCCAAAATGCAATAATCGGCCTCTTTTAAACGTTTATAATATGCACTTTTTGTTGATCTTTTGATAATATTTTGGCATGTCATTAACATAAATATCGTTTACCCAATCATAAAAATATTTTCTTTGTAAAATTTAGGTGTTTTAAGACTTGATTTTTAATAGTTTAGGTATTTTATGTACTATTTACCAAATTTTAGGGTTTCATGTAAATTTCGAAAAAAGAAAAAATACAATATAAAATCCAAAAAAATATAGGGTTATCATGTAGAAAAATCCATTCTAGCTAAACTTTCTGGTGCAACGAATTTACGACGACGAGTAACTATTAATAGCTAAAATCAACATCCAATCTGGTTTTGGGAATCTGTTTAGAGTAGTCACGGTGAAACGACATTGGTACATTGAACAGTGAACACTCTTCTGGATCCAGGGTGAAGATTATTAACTTCCCGTAACATGAGTATAGTCATGAACCGTTACTTTCAGAAATGTCGCCTATTCCCATTTTTAAGCCATCACAAAGGGCAATAATATGTTGAATATACATTTCTTTCTTTTCTTGGCTAGTCACTCACTTTATTTTGTATTCATTTACCAAATTATTTACTAGGGATACTTTATATTCATCTTATTTCTTTAATTACATAAACGAAACCAGAGCCAAATCATAGGTAGTACCGAAATTAATATTTTCGAGATTGTATTTTTTTTTTTTACAATGATTAGCTGAATTAAAGAAAATAGTTCACTTACAATACAAACATAGAGGAGCTAGAGTAACCGAAACAATTAGATGAGCAACTAATCGAACTAACATTGCAATTATAAATAATAGAAAGACGACACTTCCCTTAAAGGGAGGATTGTAATAGTCTTCAAATTGAACCTATCGATCATGTTTACACTTTGTCCCTATACTCGCTGCAAATGTCTTGTTGTGCCTGTAAAGAAAATGGAAAACGTCGATGGAATCCAAAGATCCTTCCTTCACATGACAACTAGCTTGGGTAACTGGACTTCGACGGGAGGAATAATCCATTCTACGTCTACGACTCTTGGTCCCGCTTTTCCTAACCGCAACAAATCGGAACTGAACTGCATATATCTTGCTAAGTTGAGCGGATTCCGATGAAACCCCCTTTGTTTTAGCAATTTCGAAAACAACTTCTGTGTGAACAACCCTATCATTCTAGAGAAACGTTGAATTATCAATCTGCTCCTCAAGAGAAGGTGAAGGAGGAACTTCTGCTGCCCTTGTCCTTAAAATATCTTCAAGGGGAGTTCCCGTCTGGATATTATAATACCCGGTCATAATATTTTCGATTTAAATATCATAAGTTTTCAGTAAATGTTAATTTTTTCAATATGTCTCATCATATATGAATACTGCCTCCGTTTTTAATTATTTGTCATTTAAGTATTTTAGTAATTGTGTGTAATAAATGATCTTGTAAATAGAGATATTTTGTTTTCCACCAAGCAAGTCCATAAATATACCTCTTTTTTATAATTATTGATGTCCTGAAATTTTAGAAAAGATGTATACCATGGAAAACTGTAAAAACGGATAAATAAAAAAGAAATTTTTTTATTTGTTCCAAGACGATAAATATAAAGAAACGGATGGAGTACAAAATTACAAATTATCAAATGAGTACTTTGTGAAAAATATCTATATATTAAAAAAGACAATCCATTGTGTTAGGGTGTAAACTCATGTTCAACATCGGTAAATAAAGGTAAAAAAAGATCTTTATAGTTGTCCACAAATATAATAGTACGAGGCCTTTTGGGAAAGGATCCCAAAAGTAAATCCGTGGGGCTTGACCCAAAGCGGACAATATCGTACTATTATGGATCGTGGACACCGACTCAACAAAAGGGTATCAACGCTTCCGCAAAACAAGTGGTATACAGAGTTCAAGGTCGACTTGGGCTAGGCACAAGAAGAATTATCGTGTCAAGACTTAAAGGTGCCTTACACTATAAGGCGTGGAACTCTTATAGCTCGAGGGAGAGTTAATATGTTCGTTAAAGGCGACATGGATCTCACGGTGATTTGAAATGTCGTCCAAGAGAAGACTGTCTGCGACCCGGCGCAGCGAGGTGGGCTGATTCTTAATGGAGGTAACAAAAGCGGTCCTTGGTAATTCGAAAGGCAGCCAGAGATGACGCACCGAGGCACTGGATGTGGACCCAGTCCAGGGTATATTAGATGCAGAAGAGTATGGTACGCAAGTGTATGTAGCACAAGGCCTTTGAAGGGATACATGAACCCCTAGTAGGACCTATGGTGTGTCGGTTAATTAAGGGAGGTAATTATCAAGACTTGGTGATGTTAAGGGTGCCTCGAAAACTCAAAGTTGGAGTGGTCTGAGTTAAGATGATGGTCTTTGCTTTGGGGAGGGGGGGTGGGGGGGTGGGTGGGTGGGTGGGGAGATTGTTAAGCTGCAAGCTCAGGTTCCACTTTGGCTCCTTCTCAAAAGGCTTTGTACTATTATATTTTGTGGACACTAATGTTGCATAGGAGTTTGGTACGCAAGTGTAGCGGAAGTCCTTTGAAGGGACACTTGTACCCCTAGTGAGACACATAGTGTGTAGTTAAGGAGAGGTTATCAAGACTTGGTGATCCTAAGGGTTCCTAGTAGTTGGGGTAGTCCGAGTTAAAATGATAGTCTTTGGTTTGAGGGGAGGATCTACAACGGCAGAATAATGGTGAAATAAGATCTTTATAAGTGTCTACGAAATACAATAGTACGATACCTTTTGGGAAAGAGCACAAGAGTAAATATATGAGGGCTTGGCCCAAAGCGGACAATATCGTACTATTATGAACTTAGACACCGACCCAACAAAAGGGTATCAACGCTTTTGCACAACACATTGGAGAAATAAAAAAGTAAGTATAAGAGCTCTGCTTAACACTAGAAAATTTTGTGGTCCGTCACAAATAACATTTTTCCGTCACAAAAAAAAAACGCATTTGTGACAGATTACCTGTCACAAATTTGCATCACTGTTTTTTCACATAAAGCGAATTTAGGACGGATTACCTGTCTCAAAAACAATTTGTGACGTATTACCCGTTACAACCTAGTCTTCCAGGTCAAAGTACAAAAGTCAACAAAAGTAAAAAAAGTTGAGACGGATTGTACGTCATAAGTATTGACTTCTATTGACCCAGAAGACATTTTGGTCAACAGAAGTCAAAAATGTTTGATGGATTGTCCATCGCAAATATTGACTTTTATGACGGACTATCCGTCACAAGTATTGACTTCTGTTCACCCAAAAGTCATTTGGTCAACAAAATTCAAGAGTTGTCTGTCAATATTCAACACTGTCCTTGTGGTGCGAGAATAATAATTGTAAAAGTTATAGTTAGACAAAAAATCAATTTTTCTAAAATGTACCTAAAAAGACATGTGAATAATACAAATGGAAATTTGTATACTAAATATACTGGAAATTTGAAATAAAAATACACCTTTTCAAATTCCAATATCATATTTATTGTTAGACGTTCCAGTTAAGCAGTCTTAAGATGTACCTTTAGGGCACATTTTGAAAAAAAATATTTTTATTTTGTTTTGTTAATGTAAAATATTGTAAAAGGTTTCTTTATAACAATGTGAATAACTTTGTAGCACATTTAAAAAATTATATTCTTGATAAGTGAATATTTGTGTGATTTTATCCCCCGTTTTAGCTCGATTTCTATACGATTTATGCACTTTGTTAAGTGATTAACGAGCTAATATTGCTATTCTAGTTGTTTTGCGTGTTTTGTCTTGTTTTATAGGAAATGAAGCGGTTTTGCTATATTTTCCTACTTTATGGAGCATAGACACTAGAGTACAAGTTTATGAGGAACCGATGATAGCCATTTCACGATTTGATTACGATTCCGCTACATCCTTCCTCAAGTGGATTTATCTTGGACATTGGCTTTGAACTTCAAAAGGAAACATCAACCCAAGTCAAAGGAAGACTAGCCCAAGCCCAATTACGTATTGCATTGACCAAGACCAAGGCATAGGATTCCGTGCCCAAGGATGAAATTGGAGGAGACGGAAAAGTCCATTTTGCACACTTACCCGATCGGATTTCCACTTACCCGATCGGGTATGTTTGCTGGTTAGACGTTTCTTGGCTCTTCTTCTACCAAGCTTAATTGAGTGATTAAATGCTTTGTCTAGGGGATGAATCTGGACATATTTGACTAACCGCTCTTTAATGCAAGTCTTAATGGAGTGCTTTATTAGGTTGTCGAGGGGATGAATCTGGACACATTTGAGCAACCTCTCAACCCTATAAATAGCCTAGCCTCCACACACAACAACACACACCTTTCTACATCCTCTTCTCTTCTCTTCTTACATTTCTCCTTAGATTAGGAGGAGGGGGAACTAGCTTCCCTTCTCTCATTTTCTTCTTCTTTAGTCTTTAGTTTTTAGTTTATTTCTGTCCTTTCCATATCAAAACTTTAGTTTAGATCAATAAGAATTTCATCCTTGTAATCTCCTTTGTGTGGTTCAAGCGTTGTAATTGGTGGATCGAATATTCTATGCAAGGGATTTCTATTATTATTATCGCTTTCGTTGTTGATCGTCGCCTAGGTATTTCTGTTTTATCTCTTGTTTAAATGTCTTTATGTTTTCCATTTGATTGTTATTTTCTATCCATATTGTCTTAGATTCGTTTTAGTGTTGTTATAATTGCAATTTCATTTCTTAGATTATCAATTAGCGTCGTTATTATCGCCATATAAAGAGTCAAAATCAAATAAACATGTCTATCCTAGTTTTCATTGTTAATATCATTTTAGATTTAGACATTATCATGAGTGAGTATTCACCTTACTAGCTAGGGTGTAGGGTAGCCATGTTGGATTGATTAAAAGATAATAATTGGATAAAAGAAATTGTGCTTTTAAAACGTTGTGTCTATGCATGTTTGGATCGTTACGATAGTTAACGACTTCTGGCCGGAAATCATCGACTAAAATGGAATTCTTTTCCAAGGTAGAGATACGTGAATTGAATAGACAAAGCATGACATGGTAGATTAAGACCTAGTAAATCGCCTAAATACCTGCTAGACCATCTGATCTATGATTGTAATGAACACATCATTCTTACGAACTCACATTGAATTATTTGCATATCCTAAATCCAATTTCATCAATATGTCAATCTACATGTGTGAACCTACTTCCCTAGATACTTTTCATCACTTGCTTTATTATTTTCATTTGTTTTTATTTTGTTTTCATTTATGCTTTATATTAGTTTAGATATCAAAACCTCAAAACCCATAAAATCGTTAGATAAAACTCAATTGTGAGACGATTCACAATCCATAGGAAACACCATCTCCCTGAGGATCGACCCGTACTTCCCTAATTACATTAATTTGTTATTAGCCTAGTCTGGGTAATTTATCTTTGTATCGGACTTTTGACAAGCACGATCAATTCTTTAAAACATATTTAAGGCCGATGGAAAGTTGTATGAGAAATGTGACATTAGAATATGAAAAAATACTTTATTATTTCAACTTTCTAAGATATTTATCATAAAATTTTCTATTTAAATCTCCTTAACAAGTGCCCTAAATGTTAGAAAACCGTTAAAATAAGCACATTTTTAGCCTTCTTTTTTTTTTACTAAAAGATTAAGAGATCTTCAAAAATTTTCCGCCTAAATGAAGCACTCTATATTTGTGAGTTAAATTCAATTACCCATGTAATCGCATGTTGCTTGCTTTAAGAAAGACGCCTCATCATCCTTTCTACTTTGGATTTCAGTGTGAATTTGTTTTAGTAAATTCTCCACCATTAAGCTAGAGGGGGCCGCCGACATGACGACAATAATAATGGGAATCCATTGATGGGGCTGGTGAACGTGGTGGTGGTGTCGGTGAGGAAGAAATGGGGTGTCATGGTTTTGGCTAGCTAGGGTGGATGTGGGTGTTAATGGGCCGTGGTGGTGGATTAATTAGTAAGGGCCAAACAGTATTTTTAAGTATTTTTTTAGATTTGTTATTAAATATGGAAGAAAATAGAATTTTTAAGTATACGTTTTTAACAAAATTTATCTTAGGTATACGTTTTGAAAAATTGAGTTATTTTAGGCAAGTTATTATTAATAATAATAATTGACAAGGTCTTCTCCTTTAACTCAGTCTGGCATGTCTAGTTTTGTGCCTAGACTGGTGGTGGTTGATGTTGCACAACGCAAATATGCAAAGTACTGAGGGGGATATTTGCCATATAATGCGAAATAAAACAGCGGAATAACACAAACAAAGATATTTGCCGTAACTAGACCTATAGCTACGTCAATGGTGATTGTATTCAAGACATATTGAATACGAATCGGGTTAAAGTTTGAAAACGCGTCAAACAATAACAAGGGTGAATCGAACGCATCAATTCAAAGAACAATCGAACGTTAATAAAACGATTCAATTGAAACACTTTTTGGTTTTTTCTTAATTCATTTTGTGTCTTTATTCAATCCCATAGCAAGGTTTATATAATCAACTCACAACTATACGGGTACAAACGAAAGACCACCATTAAGAGTGCCCAATTAAGGTAATTCAAAGCTAATAATAATAAACTACAATTAACCAAATTAAATGCCTTGTCTAATAATAAAAATAGCAATAAAACTAATGAGTTATGAGAGAACTTCCTCCAACTTTTCAGTGCACCGTGATTAAGCTAACCATTATTCGTAACATCCGCCCTTTCTTAAAAAAGAATTGTCCCGATTCTTAGATCGTTCAAGTCCACCAGGATCAAACACGAGCGACTTGTGATTGCAGCACGTAGCCATTATATGACTAAGCTTCTCCCAATTATCAACTTCATGTACTTGAAATTCGTATGATTTGTTCTTAAGTTTTGGAACAAATCATATCCCGGGATCATCCATGATACGAGTACATATACGGCTCATTGGAGGGACGGGTTCAATGCAAGTCGGAGATCAGTTTAAGGCATTTCGATGATTATTTTGGGGTTGGCTAAATGAATCTCGGAATGATTCAATGTATCTCGAGCTTTCATTGAATACGGAGCCAGTGAAGCCGAGCAAGCCTGATGCAACAGTCTAATGGACTGTGTCATAACTGCCATTTAAACAGCAAGATTGATGCAACGGTTTAGTGGACTGAGTCACAGCTGTCATTTACACCTTGTTTTATTATCATTTAAAGTCTTATTATTTCTGCATTTGTGTCTAATAATATGGCTGTTAGAGGGTCATAAATAGGAGTTAATTATAGTCATTAAGCTAGTGTTTACTACCTAGTTTGTGGCTGCATGGGATTCTATTTTATAGTTATTGTAGGGCTGCCATAATAGGTATGTTTTAGCCTAATTAAGAGCCCTCTTTAAGGGACTTAATGAGGTAATTTATTACCTTGTTTGAACAGCCATTTAGGCATGTGTTTTGGCTATTTAAGGCCTTGTTTTGTAAGATAAGATTTACACAAGATTCTGAATAAGAAAAAGAATTTCATGTTTGCAAATTAACGTTGTTAATTGTGAGAACATGAGTTTTTGAGCGAGTTCAATCACAGCTTGAGAGTTGGGACGCGTATTCCAAAACTTAAGAACGAATCATTCGACGCGTATTGAGTGATTTCCCATTGTTAATGCTATAGGTCTAGCGTTGGCAAATATCCCGGTTAAAAATCATGTATTCTTCCGCTGCTCATTCGCATCATATGGTATCAGAGCTTAGGCTCTTGATTTCCTTAAACCAAGACGATCTCATGGGGGGACTTTTCAATCCAAATTTGCCTCCTGTTTTTGATGTTTACGATGATGAAGTTCCATCCAGTCCGGGACGGTATAACCTTTTCAACTTGGCCGTACTGTTACAGTGCATCAACGAACCAGAAGGTGCATCGCTCTTTCACAATGATTTTACCAAGGAGGATGATCTTGCCATCAATTTCGATTTGCCTCCTATATTAGATTGCACTATCAAATGTTGTGATCTAACATCGGAAACAAGATGGACAGCCCAAGAGACTCATGGTTTTCATTCTGAAAACGTGAATAGATCAATTCCGAAACATTATGGTGTATGTTGCACGATTATTGTTAATGATTCATTTCTTTCTAACTTTTTTAATGGCATTTTAGAATCAGTACGAGGTTTGAATCATTTTTCACAAAATATTCTTCGGGGCTGTAGAGTTTTCGTGAACAATAGCATAGCACAATGCCCAAATATGCGAGTTTGTGATTGGAATCAGCAACAATCCTCGAAGGTGTTCAATCCGAGAATTAGGCATCAAATAATGGGCACAAATCAGCAACTTATCTCCACAATGAAAGGTCTAAGAATCGGTACGATTCTTTTTGAAGAAAGGGCGGATGATACGAGTACATATACGGGTCATTGGAGGGACGGGTTCAATGCAAGTCGGAGATCACTTTAAAGCATTCCGATGATTATTTTAAGGTTGGCTAAATGAATCTCGGAATGATTCAATGTATCTCTAGCTTTCATTGAATACAGAGCCATTGAAGCCGAGCAAGCCTGATGCAACAGTCTAATGGATTGTGTCATAACTGCCATTTACACAGCAAGATTGATGCAACGGTTTAGTGGACTGAGTCATAGCTGTCATTTACACCTTGTTTTATTATCATTTAAAGTCTTATTATTTCTGCATTTGTGTCTAATAATATGGCTGTTAGAGAGTCATAAATAGGAGTTAGTTATAGTCATTAAGCTAGTGTTTACTACCTAGTTTGGGGCTGCATAAGATTCTATTTTATAGTTATTGTAGGGCTGCCATAATAGGTATGTTTTAGCCTAATTAAGAGCCTTCTTTAAGGGACTTAATGAGGTAATTTATTACCTTGTTTGAACAGCCATTTAGGCATGTGTTTTGGCTATTTAAGGCCTTGTTTTGTAAGATAAGATTTACCCAAGATTTTGAATAAGAAAAAGATTTTCCTGTTTTAAAATTAACGTTGTTTATTGTGAGAACATGAGTTTTTGAGTGAGTTCAATCACAGTTTGAGAGTTGGGACGTGTATTCCAAAACTTAAGAACAAATCATTCGACGCGTATTGAGTGATTTCCCATTGTAAATGCTATAGGTCTAGCGGTTGCAAATATCCCGGTTACAAATCATGTATTCTTCCGCTGCCCAATCGCATCACATGTGCGTGACGATTGGTTATGATTTCATGCATTTTTTCTTTCTCTTCGCTTGGTGAGTTGGAAACAGATGGCGTTGCCTTACTTAGCAGATTCAGAAATTTTCTGTATCACAGGACGCCGGGGCTCGCGTGCTCCTCATATTTTCATGAGGATTAGTTTTGTTATTGCTAAAAGAGTGGGAGCCAAGATAGTGTCTCGGCTGCCAAATAATTTAATGCAAGTTTGTTGTTAATCTTAATAAAAGTTGCGGTGCTCATAAAAACAAATATGTGCTCCCCTCATGTCTTTGGGTCGGCCTAACTTTCTTTTGATGTTGCACTTTGTTCTTGCTTGGAACGTATTCTAATACTTCGTATTTCTATGTATTGGGGACTCGGCCAAGCAAAGCTTACTCGACCGAGTAGAGGCTACTCGACCGAGTGGAATTGGTTGACGGTTGGAATAGTATTCTATTCTTGTGTACTCGATCGAGTGAGATCGGCACTTGACCGAGGGAGTTATACTCGACCGTGTACATGTTGTACTCGATCGAGTACGATGGATTTCGAGTACCCTAGTCTCTCAAACTCTTTCTAATTCTTCCAGAACAACCTTTAATCATCTCATGCCGGATCCGATCTTTTGTTATCTTGGTTGATTGCTTTGGTAAGTATTATTGTCTGTGATTCGTTTGTGTTGTAATTGTTTTAACCCTAATTGATTTGGGGAAAGGGGAACAAGGGTTAGTATTGATTATGTTAATTGCATGTTTAGGAGAAGCAATTCATAAAAACAAATTGTTGATAGAATGATTGTAATTTGCTGCGGATTTGCGAAAAGATAGGCTTTTGCTACTCAGTATTTGTGTATGTTAATCATTGTGATGATATTGTTATTGTGATGTTGTTATTGTGGTTATTGACAATGGTCACTATTGTGACGAGACTTTTATCGATGATGTTGTGATTATTTATATTAATGATGGTCAATGTGGTGACGATGATGGAGTTTGGGGTGTTTGTGATGGTTACTATGGTTAGTGATTCCGTTGGGAGACGGATCACACCCTGACTTCGCCCCCGTGGTTATTCCCCCACGTGGGTGATGTGCACATTAATGTTCCGGGTTCTCTCGCTGCGGTGAGAGGGGCTTTCGACGCATGTGGCTGTGGCCACGCTCAATTGGTTGTTTTTGTAGAGCAGGGATGGTAACCTGAGTCTAATGAGGTGTCCGTTGCGGTGGCCCTCTGTTTCTCTTTCCCTTGTGCTTATGTTGTACGTTGGTCGGTATATGCCAATACTGACCCCGTTATTGTTTTACAAAACTGTGATGATCCATTGGGGAATGGGGAGCAGGTGATCAGCACATAATTTATTGAGCTGCGCTGGAATGTCGAGGGGATCACCACTATCGAGTCATAGCTTCCGAGGAGCCGACTAGAGTCGTGCATTAGACTTTAATTCACTTTATCTTATGATTGTCATTTTTGATTATTGGTCTAGACGGTATGTCGTCTAGTTTGAGACGATGTATTGATATTTAAACATTGATTAAATAGATACTGTTTCCTTTATCGCTTGAATTGATATGTACTACCTCGGGCAACCGAGATGGTAGCCCTCTCATTTTCTAAGGGGTCTTGTAAGGCACCTTGGTGTATGCGGGTGTTACAAAGTGGTATCAGAGCGAACGATTTTGGAACCTAAACCAATGAACCCAATTAATTAGGAGTGTCTAATAAAATGAACTTGGGTAGGAGTGATAGGGAGCGACCGCAAAGATTTGGGAGACGTCCCGGAAATCCACTCTTGCCCCTATAGCTCTTACTTGGTCACCATGTGAAATGTCGAGGCGTTATGTGTATTTGTTATTGTTGATATGTTGCATGTTGAGAATATGTGAAATGAAGATGTATGTGGAATGGAGTGGAGTGATGGATTGCATCATGTGTGTATAAAATGAGGATGACATGAATGGTGTGATGAGATGTGAACCACATGAGATGTGGCATGATTATGTGATGTACATGAAATATGATGGTATGATGATGAGCATGTACGAAATGTAAGGTGTTAAACGGCGTTGATTTGGCATGGAAATATGTTATTGTTAAAGAGCATGTTTTATGTATGCGTTACATGAGATTATGTGGTATGTATAAGGAGAATATGAGTTGAATGGTTTTGATTATCAGTATGAAGAATGTGTTTATCATTGGCAATAATGCGTATATGAATTACGTATGGTTATGTGAAGCATGTATAGGATGCATATGAACTAACTAAATGTGATTTAGACATGAGAAATATATTATGGTTGTACTATATGTTATATATATGAAAAATGTATGGCATGTGATATATGTATATGTGAAAGAGTTGAATTGCTCGATGAACACGAAAAATATGTACGAAATGTGGCATGTTTGAATGGAGTATGATATGGAACTAACTGATATTGATATATTGAGATGATGAGAACATGTTATGTGAGTATGCATGAGTAATTGTTGTACGGGGATGTATCATTGCCTAACTCGACCAAGTGGGGCAGGGTACTCGACCGAGTAGGGGCTACTCGATCGAGCACCTTGACACTCGATCGAGTGTTGAGAGCTGATGTGAAATTTTTATGCGGAAAATAGTGACTCGACCGAGCGCATAGTGACACTCGGCCGAGTATGAGAGGCTCGACCGAGTATCATTATGGCTCGACCGAGGAAAAGTCCTCGAATATGGTGACGAATGTTGTTTTTGGGTCACTCGATCGAGTGTATGTTCACACTCGACCGAGTGTGTGTGACTCGACCGAGTGCGTCTTACTCGATCGAGTAGTGTGTGTACTCGACCGAGTGTCTTGAGTTCGATCGAGTGAGTTGAATTCGACCGAGTGGTTTCGCCACAACGGGAGAGTTGTGATATTGTTTTGTCAATATATGGTTGTGTTAAGTTATGTACTTAGTCGTCCCGTATCTAATATAAATGGAGAAGGTGTCATCATGTTGGGTCATAGTGTATAATTGATATGTGTTTCAAGTATAAATTGGTTTTCGTGAATGAGTTTGAAGGATCCTATAATTAAATAATGTTCCCCATGATTGTATTGTTTGTGGGAAATGCGTGTGATTGTATATGGGTTGTGTAGGACGGATAGATTGATGAGCCTTGCGAGGGAGATCGAAAATTGGTTTGTGATATGAGATGTGTAATAATGTTGTTGTGTTAGAGCAATATATAGAGGTGTGCGTGTTTATATGATCAAATGATAATAAGAGAATGGTAATGGTTATAAAGGAAAATATGTTTAAGATATAGAGGATAATGGGGGCGTTTGAGTTGATTAGGGATATATATGATGATGACCGAAATAGAAGAATGTAATGATAATTGTACCTAGAGAGCTTAGTCCGCTTGATGTGTAAATAGGACTTGGATGTTATTGTTTTGGTGGAAATACGGATAACTAAGAGACAATTGTGGAGATGAAATATTATGGAAAGTATGATAGGAGGTAAGCATCGTTTTGAGGTATGTTAAGGATAGATAATAATAATATATGATGAGTTTCGTTATTTGTTTGGGCGAATTAGTAGTGAATGAAGGAAAATAGTGATAAGAGAGATTATTATTGCGTATGATTAAGAGATTGTGGCGATGTGTTGTTGAGTTTGGAATCTTGAGGTTATAAGGAGTTAGTCGCGTTATTGGGAACTAGATAGTGAGAGTGAATCTTTGTGATAATGAGTAATTTAATTGGTGTGAATTGGAAGAAGTATATATAGCGAATCGGTAAAGTACAGGAATAATGGAAGGAATAGAATAGCGTAAATTGAATGATATTTATGAATTCAGTAAATGATTTATATTGGGAATTATGAGTCTGAAAGAGACAAGTGGAAGAGGGAATGTTTGGAGGATCATATTTTTGGGGTAAATAATAGAAATGCAAAGGAGCATAGTTCGATAAGAAATAAGAAGGGAAGGTAGTAGTAGTTTCAAATGAGGAGATGAGTGATTTTGTGATAAAAGAATATGATATATATTGGCAAATAATCGTTGGTGGGCAATTGGTAGTTAGTAATCGAAGAGAATGTTGTGGAAAGTAGGTGGAAGCATTGTGACTTTGGAAGTACTCTAAGTAGTGGCTTGTGTGAGATGTATTGGTATTTGGTGGCGTATTGATAGAATATCGTTATTATAGAATTTGGCAGTGTGAAGTGTTGGATTGATGTAATAAGGAGGTAAGAGATTTAATGAGAAATTATGAATGAATATTCAGTTAAAGTTGTTAGTCGTTACTGGAATCCTTTATGAGGATGTAGGACTAAAGAAAGAATGAGAGCTATTAAGTCACAAAAGGGAATATGAGAGCTTATTGTGGTTATATTTGGTAGCTATCTCTAGATATTAGTCTTATTACCTCGTGAGTCATTTTGCGGAAGAGAGGGATTGATGGAGGAGAACTTATTATGGTTGAGTTGAGGAAGTTATGCGAAGGTTGTAATATTATTTGACAGGTGTCATAGTCGAGTGGGGAGGTAGTTTCAAGTGTAGTAGTCTTGCGGTTTTTTTCATGTTGGTAAGGGAATGTGAGGTGTTGAGGTGGTATTTTCTAATTAGTTGTGTTGCCAGGTTATCCATTGCGGTATTGAGTGGCAATAATGTGGATTTGTGAGTAAATGGAGAGTAATGTGTCATAGTTCTGTGGCTTTGATGGTGACGTTTGGGATATATTGGAATCTAGCTTTCTTGTTGGGATTGCCTGTGTGTTATTAGTCGCTCGTTACTTGTATGATGAATTAGTAGACGGAGTCTGAGTGTTTTCGTGTAACGCTTGGAGACAAGAGTATGAGGAAGTATTGGTAGTATGAATGTGTCGAATTAGGTTATGTTATCATGGTTTGAATAGTCTTGTGTGGTGTAATTGTGTCATTCCTCTGGTGGTCTGTTTTGTCGGTCATGTGATGATGCGAGTCTTCGTGAGTTCGTTAAAGTATTGAGTTTTGAGAACTTGCAGTAAGTATGTGTTGGGCATGTGCATAGAGGTCGTATTTTATTTTTATAGTTTGGTTAGCAATTGTTTGGTGGGTTTATTAGTAGAGTCTAATCGGTGTAGCTTTATCAGTCGTTATTTTTGAGTTCTTTGTTCTTCTTTTTCCGCATGTACATGAGTATTTGAATGTTTTGACTTGGTGGGTGTGAAGAGGTTGAGAAATTTAATTATGGTGGGCTTGATATTGTAAATGGTTCATTGTCGTTTGGAGGATTTTATGGGGCTATGGTGTTAGAGTGTATCATGGCTGAGTGTTATGTGGTTGAGATATGGCGAGAATTCAGAAGGATGTTATGAGTATTCGTGGTAAATGATTGAACTAATGTTCCATGTGGAGGATTTCTGAGTGGATTCTAGGTAAGGTGAAATAGTGTTTGGGGTTATCGTATGATTGGCAGTGTGGTATTAAAGTGTGAAGCGATTTTGGGTAAGACAGATGATCACAATAAAGTA
Organism: Heliosperma pusillum; assembly: GCA_022085475.1. Lineage (NCBI taxonomy): Eukaryota > Viridiplantae > Streptophyta > Magnoliopsida > Caryophyllales > Caryophyllaceae > Heliosperma > Heliosperma pusillum. The sequence continues at coordinate 90,126 of JAIUZE010070341.1, forward strand.
AATGGGTTAGAGGGCGTAGCGGCGTTTGAGGAGAGCGGGATGTATTATTGCAATAGCTTTGTTTGGTGGAATATTTAGCCAGTATGGTGATTGGTAGGCAAAATTTAGTGAATTGTTGTTAATCAGTCGTGCGGTCGAGGTATTATTATAGACATGAGGGTAGCGTTGCGGTCTCATTTATTTGATAATGATCGATTTTGGGTTATGTGAAACAATAGAATTATTTTTTAGGGTGGAAAGCATGGAAGATAGTAATAGTGTTAATTTAATAAAAGGTTATGAGGCAAAAGGAGATGTGTGTTGTGGGTGTTGTGATTTCATTAAAGGAAAAGTGTTGGTAAGTATTAGTTAGAATGCCTTGTGGAGGAATTTTTATTTGGTAAGGGCCAAGGTATGCATTGTTGGAGTTTTGGATTAGGTTGTGTACCGGAGTGTGACGGTCGTCTTTGTGGGCACCTTTAGTATATGATGATGCTAGTGTTGTCTTGGATGCTTGATTTCTTTTGTTTTTAATAAGGGTGTGAACTTCGACGAAGTTCATTTTTAAGGAGGGCAGAATGTAATAGCTCGTATTAGACCTTTGTTTTATTATTGGTTATTGGTTTTAGTGTAGTTGATGGAGACTTGGTGTTGGGTTGTTTTGAGGTGATATGTGATTGGTAGAGTCCTTGTGCATAGGATGTTGGGAGTTTGATTAGAGGTCATAGAGTTGGCCTTATTGTGTACGAATTGTATTTTGTGTTGTGTGTAGTTAGAGATAGTGCATTTTGGCTAGTATGTGTCGTGTTTATGTTGGTGATTGTCGATGAGTAGTATGCATGTGTCATAGGTGATGTTGTTGGGGTTGTGTTCTTAGCATATGTGTTGTGTCATATGTAATGTGTGGTGTTATATGTTATGTGTTGTGTTGGTGGTTGGTATGGGTGTTTGTGTGTTAGAAGTGTGAGTTGTGAACTTCAAGGACGAAGTTCGTTCTTAAGGAGGGAAGACTATAATACTCTGTATTTCTATGTATTGGGGACTCGGCCGAGTAGGGCTTACTCGACCGAGTGGGTTGCGCACTCGGCCGAGTAGATTCTACTCGACCGAGTGGAATTGGTTGACAATTGGAACAGTATTATGTTCTTACGTACTCGGCCGAGTGAGTTGTACACGGCCGAGTACATGTTGTACTCGATCGAGTACGATGTATTTTGACTATTAGTTGGCTATTGATTAAGGGTTAATAAGAGGAATTAGTTTTCACAATTCATTTTACGCTTTTATAATTACAAACCCTACTCTCTCAAACTCTTTTTAATTCCTCAAGAACAACCTTTAATCATCTCGTGCTGGATCGGATCTTTTGCTATCTTGGTTGAATGCTTTGGTAAGTATTCTTGTCTGTGATTCGTTTGTGTAGTAATTGTTATAACCCTAATTCATTTGGGGGAAAGGGGAACAAGGGTTAGTATTGATTATCTTAATTGCAAGTTTAGGAGAAGGAATTCATAAAATAAGATTATTGATCGAATGATTGTGATTTGCTGCGGATTTGTGAAAAGGTAGGGTTTTCCTACTCAGCATTTGTGTATGTTAATCATTGTGAGGAGATTGTTATTGTGATGCTGTGATTGTGGTTATTGACAATGATCACTATTGTGACGAGACTGTTATTGATGATGTTGTGATTATTGATATTGATGATGGTCACTGCGGTGACGATGATGGAGTTTGGGGTGTTTGTGATGGTTACTATGGTTGGTGATTTCGTTCGGAGATGGATCACACCCCGAGTTCGCCCTCGTGGTTATCCCGCCACGTGGGGGATGTGCACATTAATGTTCCGGGTTCTCTCGCTGCGGTGAAAGGGGCTTTCGACGCCTGTGGCTGTGGTCCAGGGTCAATTGATGGTTTTTGTAGAGCAGGGAGCCAGGGATGGTAACCTGAGTCTACTGAGGTGTAAGCTGCGGTGGCTCTATGGTTTCTCTTTCCCTTGTGCTTATCTTGTACGTTGGTCGGTATATGCAAATACTGACCCCGTTATTGTTTTACAAAACTCTGATGATCCATTGGGGAATGGGGAGCAGGTGATCAGCAGATAACTTATTGAGCTGCGCTGGAATGTCGAGGGGATCACCACTATCGAGTCATAACTTTCGCGGAGCCTACTAGAGTCGTGCATTAGACTATACTTCACTTTATCTTATGATTGTCATTTTGGATTATTGGTCTAGACGGTATGTCGTCTAGTTTGAGACGATGTATTGATATTTAAACATTGATTAAATAGATATTGTTTCCTTTATCACTTGAATTGATATGTACTACCTCGGGCAACTGACATGGTAGCACTCCCATGTGCTAATGGGGTCTTGTAAGGCACATTGGTGTATGGGGGTGTTACACGTATTGTGACTGCGTATGGGCCTGGTTTTGGGGATTGGCAGTGGCGAGTTGCCACGCACCCACCCTTTTCATTTGGGTGAACTCGGGGTTTCTGATGCGTCTGGGCCTGGTTCTTGTTTGGAACGTATTGTCAATGCGTCCCGTTTGCAGTTTCTGAGTTACAGGCTAAGCTTCTCCGTCCTTCCGGTATCATTGTTGTTGGCCCTACTTATGATGGTGCCCTCCGTGTTTTCATTGAGGTTACTGGTGTAGATGTTTTATATGACTCTAGTGAAATCGCTGCCCCTAAACTTAGGAAGAAATTGGCAGATATATATTTTGCGAAGGTTGCCGCTACATCGGACTCTGTTTTCTCTTTGACTTCGTGACATGTGGCTTTATGGAAGTCTCAGCATTGTGCTCACTCCTCTGATTGGTTGCGAGCAGTTCTTATTTCTGGGTTAGGACAAACTATGAATGAGAGGACTTACCGTACTGTGCTTAGCTATCGACTCTGGTTGATGGGCATGATAAGCTCCTTCGTCCGGCGGATTTGTTACTTTATTCTTGGGACATGGGGCGAGATGTGTATGTTGATCTGACAGGGTCGTCTCCCCTGACTCAGTCTGGGATGTTCAATTTTGTGGTCTGTCGAGTTGTCGCTGATGCTGCTCAGCGTAAGGGTGCCAAGTACTAGGATTCGTTCATAACGGCAGGTTATGGTTTTTTACCCTTCTCCTTCTCTTTGTTGGGGTAGTTAGATTCGGATGTTGTTGCCTTGCTCAAGCGGATTAAGAAATTCTCTGTATTTCAGGATGCCGGGGCTCGAGTTGCCGCTTACATTTTTACTAGACTTAGCTTTGTCGTTGCTAAGGAAGTAGGATCCCAGATTGTCTCTCGGCTCCCCACCAACTTCTTGTAAACTTTACATTTTATTTTAATGAAAGCTGCGCGCATCTTATAATAAATAATAATAATAATAATAATAATAATTTAGGTATATAGCGACGTATTTTATAGGGAGCGTAATAAATTCTTGTTTATACGGTAAATTGGGTAATAAATTTTTGTACAAACATTTGTATGAGCCAACCCAAAACATTTTTTTCACAAAAAATGTTTAATCCTCATCTACCAATTCTAAAAATATTATTGTACCCCCACTTATCTGAAAATTGGCTTATTGGAACCAAGTGAATATGACGATCTTATAATTACGAGGATGATATTGAAGACAGTGATAAAATAGAATATACATTAACTATTGCAGTTGAACCAAGTGAATATGAAAGAAGACGATTTGCAAAACTAGGTGACGCTATTTGTTTTGATGTGATACTAAATATTTTGCAATTGATTGAGTTGAATTACATTAACTATTACAGTATAGTAATCTATACTTAGAAAAAAAATTAGATTATTATAGTTCACCTTAAATTAGATAGTATGAACAAATAGATAACTGATCGATTTAAGGAAAGTTCTTTTATTTAAATATATTAGTTTGATAAAATTAACGGGAAATATTAATTTTAACTCTAAAAAATAACTGGAATAGTTAAAGTAATAATGGTAACCACGAGAAAAGTGATATATATCGTATTAACATGATATGCAATGAAAATTATAATATTAACAATAAGAGTAGTAAATGTTGTTTCTTATAATTTGGTTGATAAGTTTTACATCTCATAGAAAATAGCGGGAGTAGTCAAAGTAATAATAGTAACCGAGCAAATGGTCAAAGTAATAGTATTAATCGAGGAGCTTAGGTAGTGTAAGTAATAATATTAACAACGAGAGTAGTGAATGTCTCTCGTAATTTGTTTGATAAATTTTACATCTATATCATGGAAAAATGTATTCTAAATAGTAAATGTATAAATTAGACAAGTCTAATGCAATTCTATAATTCTATTTCAAAAAAAAAAAATTAAAAGATACATAAAGGTAGCCAGGTCTCAGCTGGGCACCAAACCTAGTATCACTTTTTTTTAATGACGAGGGGGTTGAATCTCCCCCGAGCCCATGCATTTCTGCACCAACACATGGACCATGTAAGCCACCCCATTCGAGGGCTGCAGTTGCTAAGTGATCATCGCCCCAGCTGGTAGTCGAACCCGATACCTCTCTACTCCTGCATTTCTGCAAGTTTAAAGTTTAACCCGGTTACCACTGGATTAACACCACTTGATTTAGTATCATATTATTTGGTTTCCAAAGCTTTACCTATTTCATCATTCTTTTTATCACAATTGACTAATAATAATTAATAAGAGTTGGTAGAAGTGATTTGAAATGAACTAGATAATTAAAGATGAAGTAAACTGAAGCAAACTAATTAAATGAAAGATGAAATTATGTACGGAGTAAAAAGATATAACAAAGAATTGAGAGGCTTCGGCCCGGGTTACTCCCTACACGATAGTGCTGCGGTTATTACCTGTCATCAAGGGTAACTTTGATGACTTACCCGGTTCCCGAGTATGCAGGGTGTTCGGGTGTTCCATTGGTCAATAAAAAAAAAATAGGACCTATAGCATTAGATTTTTTTTATATATTCTTTGAATAATACAACATTAGTTATTGCCCAAGCTATAAAAGAGTAAATAATATCCTGTACGACGGTTGTATCCCGTGTATTTGTACAAAAATGTGACAACTTTTTGGCCAATTATGGCAACTTTTGGGTAAATAATGACGACTTTGAAAACGTGCATATTCGTATTCAATGAAAACAGGTCGGGTTACCTCTTATAAAAAAGTAAGTGGGAGGGTAAATGGGAAGTCACTTACCCTCCCACTTACCTATTTATGAGAGGCAGCCCGATTCGTTTTTATTGAAAATAGATATGTCCGTTTCCAATGAAAATTGGGAAAGAAAACACATCAGATAAAAATCAGTTGGTCTTGCTTTAGACGCGGCATTTTAGTCTGAAACAGTAAGACGGAATTTTGTAACCATTTTGCACCTAGATGTGACCGTTATTGAAAACAAGTTGTCATAAACTGTGGTTATATTTTACCAAAAAGTGGCAACATAACTCCGTCTTATTTTTCAGACGGAAATAAACCGTCTGAAATAAGAATTTGCGGATAAAAATAATTTATTTCTATCTTCTTCAATAACCAGTCAAAGAAAAAGAGGTAATAGACTAATAGTGCATTAATAGTCAGCAAATGCAGTCATTTAAGGCTGTGGTAATAAGATTAAGAGACAAGAAAATCTAGAAAAATTCAACAAACAGCCAAGCCATGCATACGATGACACGAGTGTATCAGTCTGTCTTTGCTGAATTACACGTGTGGCATCTTTCTCTTTTCTTTTGTGGCTTTTATTACTCCAACGTGCCCAAAACTCGACCATAAACGACAAAAAACAACAACCTTTTTTTTTTTTTTTTTTTTGTATACTCTCTAATTTTACATGTTTTTCCCTTTTCTTTTAAACACAAGGATTAAGGAAATTATTCTGGATCACACAAAACACACAACCCGACATTCAATTAAATTTGGACCATACAACTACTCACAAATAAGAAAAGAGGGAATATCACCACACTTAGCTCAAAATGAAAAGAAGGAAGAAGATGAAAAATTGGAGGGAGTATATATTCAGGGGCGAGTCCACGCTTGAAGTTGGTGTAGCACTTGCTACACCATTCATGGCAAAATTAGTGAGGAATTTTTCATTTGCTACACCATAAATTGGTTCAAATCAAGACTAATTAATTATCTCCTCCATTAATCCTACATACTAGGTGCAATTAGAAATATATTCCCAAAGAATGATACGGAGTAATAAATGAGCACAAATTCATTCCCAATGAATCATAATTAATAGCACAAATCCATTCCCAAAGAATGATAATTAATGAGCAAAATTTACATACAAACTATACAAGTAGTACGAGTAATAGCAAAAGTAAAGGGTCTTGAAAGCTTACAATTATGAATCATTTACCCCACATATTAATTTGTTCACAAATTGTAGAATAAGACGTCTTAGTAAAACAAACCATTTTTTTAAAAACAAATATTCACTTACTGCTAATAAAGTGAGTTGTCTTTTTATATAATGAGACCGTCTCATATTAGATCGAAATTGTACTTGACCAGCCAACGAAACCGCCCAAAAAAATGTTGATAAGTAGCCGTTAAGATTTTGAAATAGTGACTATATTTTGCTACACCATTAATAAAATTCTGGCCTCGCCCCTGTATATATTATAATATATACTCCCTCCATTCAACTCCACACTACACTTATCTTTTTTCACGTTTGCCAACGCGCGTTTTGCATCGTAAATATAGTTCGCTACGTATTTGCAAAAATTATACAAGTTAGATATTTTTAATATACTCTTAAAGACGAATCAAACAAGATCCCACATGAATATATTTTCTCTTATGCATTAACCGGAAATTGAAAGATTCTTCCGACTTGTGAATAGTGTCAAAAATAGAAACATACAATGTGGAGTTGAATGGAGGTAGTAATAATCTTATAATGATAGGAGTATATTAATCAAGTCAATGCAGATTATATATTGTCTTTTACTCAGCAGTGGGTGACTGGGCCAGTTGAACAAAACAGAAAGCAAAATGTGCGTAATATAATTAAGGTGATAACTACAGATGATGAGCATCTTTTGTAGTGGTTGATGGGCATGGCTCGATGCATATATGATTGAAAGAAATTTGTACAAGTTCATGTTTTGTGTTCCTAATAAACTTTCTTCCTTTATTGTGTTTGTCTGATTGTCTCTATTGTTATGCACTAGGTAGCACGGACACTTCTCCTAATCAGTCGTCCCGTGTCGGACACCGTGTCGGACACACGGACACACGGACACCTATAAACAAGGAATGCGAGATTGAAAGACTAGAAAAGGTTGATTAGAAGATGTGTTTGGGTGAGAAAATTGATTAAAAGATGAGTTTGGGTAGGAAATGCGAATAAATTATAGTTAAAGTTAAGTTTTACACTCAATTACTTACATTTAATATGAAATATTAATACAAAAATAAAATTGCATGTTATTTATAAGTATAAAATATATATTTTATTAAATTTAAATGCCGTGTCCCGTGTCCTAAATTTCACGAGATGCCGTATCACGTGTCCGTGTCCGTGTCCGTGTCCGTGTCCGTTTTGGTGCTACCTAGGTTATGCACACCGCTCTAAGCAATATGTTAGTGTAATTTTGACTTCGTGAGTATTACTAGCAAAAGAGTTACTTCCTCCTAGTCGCTCATTTCTTCCCTCTTTTCTTATTGGGTAAGTCGGGTTTTCTTTCCTCTTTCCCTTTTTCGATGTGGGGTTGTGTGTTTTGTGTGGTCCAAATTCATTTGTATTTGGGGTAGTGTGTTTTGTGTGGTCTAAATTCATTTCTTTAATTTTTGTGTAAAAGCGAAAGGGGAAGAAATGAGTGACTAGGAGGGAGTATTAGATTGAATTGGGGTTTATCCATATTTTTAGCTTCTTAAGGTATAGTATATAAGATGTATGGTGATTTGTAGGTAGACATTGGGAACAGATCAGGTCGTGTTGGGTTCGTATTAGGGTCACATATTAAATGAGTTATGATCCCCTAATCTAAACCCAACCCAATTAAATTTCGTGCCGTGTTCGTGTTGACCTACTTACATAAATGGGTCATCAAGACATCAAGTCTCAACCCTAACCCGTTAATTTCGTGTCGTGTTTTGTGTCATGTAAATTTTAGAAAGTGTTAATATATTTATTTGATAGAGGATCAATAAATAATAGGATTAATTTAGTTTACATGTCATTCGTGTCGGCTTCGTGTTTTAAGAATTTGACCCAAACCCGACCCAATTAAATCTCATGCCATTTTAGCGTCGACTAACTTACATAAATGGTCATTAAACCTCAACCTAAATCCATTAACTTCGTGTCGGGGTCGTATCGTGTTTTCGTATCGTGTCATTGGTTGCCAGCTCTATTTGTCGGCTTATGTCATTTAATCATGTTTTACTACGACGTTGATACTTCCTTTGCGGCCTCGCTGTTGTGATATTCACGGTTCACAATACTACGATATTGTTGTCTTTGGATGAGTGTTTTGGTCAAGACCCATGCATTTACTCGCGAGTTCTTTCCGGAAAAACTCGGACATTAAGAGTTATAGGTACTTGTAAAGTTTATTTTGTGCACACCGCCATTGATATGAAAAAAAAACTATTTTCTTGGCCTGGTGCATATACATTAGACGTAGTCCGCGGCTCCGCCCAAGCTACCTTTATTTATCATTTAAAATTTATTTTATATGAAATATAATTGTGCACCAAGATGTTTAATTCAAAAGTTTACCATTTATAATATGATCATATATCTTAAAATTATGATGAGATGAATTTTTTTAACAAATTATGAGACACATTCTCTACTTTTGTTGGTTATATATGTTTTTATTTTCACGCCATCAAATTTTAATACTATTACGTCCGCTACTCGTGCGATTATTATTGTTTCTTTAATTACACTCGCTATTTTTACAGGTTAAATGCATTATTCCAGTTAATTTTTATTATCAAGCTTCTATTTTTAAATAAATGAAATATTTTCCTTAAATTGATTGGTTTGCTTAATCATTCATACTTTTTCCCGTTGTTATTATTGTTAATTTTCTACATTTGTTGTTACTACTATTACTTTCACTAAATCCACTATCTTTTTTGTTGCCTTCACTAGTCCCGAATTTAATACTATTAAATACACTACTTTGGTTGTTGTTACTATTACTTTCACTACTTTTTCGGCTATTATTGTTACTTTTACTAACCAAATAGTCACACATGAGTGATTTCTATCATATTTACTAGCTTACATGTTGCTAATCCTTGCTATAGTTAATTTCACTATTAACAGATTTAATTTTGCTACTTACACAATTTTATTAGGCTAATATACAGAGTATTTGAATAATTAATATATTTCATATTTGCACTAAATCATTCAGTTACTTAATTTTATCAAATTTAATTTTAATACTAGGTCAATTTTTTTAATCTAATTGTATTAAACTTATATTTTAAGTAAAAATTAAATATTAGAGTATAATATCATTTAAACTCCAATTAAACTCCAATTTATAGAATTATAAAATATTGTATCTTTTGTGAGTCATGATTTATATACCTCTTGTAGTTTCCAAAAAAAAACCTTCTTATAGTATATTAAATGATGATTGATATGCATGCTAAACAATTTACAACTTTATCCATCTAAACTATATAATGTAAGTCCTCCAATTCTTTAAAATCTTCTACATTTCCTAAAACGACAAATTCACAATGATTTTTCACTTTCCTTATTTGTCTTATCATTTGTGGTTACAATAAGTTTTGACCCCACATTCTCTCTCTTACTTTTATTTACATCACTAAATATTTCTTCAAAACAATTGTCCAAGAACTTAGGTAATATGAGGGAGTATATAAGTTATTATATATTTTTGTCATTTCTTTACTGTTCATTGATTTCCAATTTATATATATAGTACAATGTATAAGATTCTGCGAAACTCAAGTTTGTTATTCTTAATTGTAAAATTATAGAAGGAAGGATAATTTCTTTAAGTTTCATATCCATCATCGTCCTAGTGGTCTTTGTTGCTTAACCTTTCCGGGCTTATTTTAGCCATTTAAATTAGGTCCTCTCACTCAAAAGAAAAGGTAGATTACTTACATTCTTAGATTACTTAAATTCTCAAAAGTTATTGACTAATCTAAATATTTTAGCGCTTTTTATTTCGAATTTCTTGAAATAAGTCACAAAAAAAAGGAGTAATTTATCCTAGGCAGGAAAATGGATTTGTTCAAGGCAATCAGTGTAAGCAATCAATTGTTCAAGGTAATATCCATTTACACTTATTGCCTTGAATAAATTCATTTAGTGCCGGGGATAAATCGGCCCAGAAGAGGGTATAGCCGTCCATCATTGTATTATTATCTGCAATTAATAGTAGTTGACGTTGACCCCTTGTAATTTAGTCGTTGAAGAGTAAAATAAGAGGTATATGAAACAATAAACATAATAAAAAAGAAGAACACCGAAAGAAGAGTTCTCAATCCTCATGCATAAGGTGGTGGTCCTGCCATAGTACCATTGCGGCGTGTACAACAAAGTTGTCGATTAATGTCGCTCATAGAATAATAATATGTGGCCGTACGTGTGGACGGTGTGCGTGGTAGAAGTGTAGAACACTAACTTGTCTATTAACTTTCTTCCGCCATTATATTTGACGGTCTTTTAGATCACCAACGTGGTCACTGCTGTGTAGGGTTGGTCAAACCAACGGGTCGGACGGGTTGGGCTGGGGGAGGGGCCCGAAGCCGGCCCTGGGGTCAAGCAGGTCGGGCCGAGATGGGGCGGGTTGGGGACAGGCTGGGTTTTGGGCGGGTCATGCCTGGTGAGGGGGTACCATAACCGGCCCGGATTGGTGGCGGGTCGGGCTGGGCTGAGCTGGGCTGGCGAGCCATACATTAGAGTGGCCTGAAGGGCGGGTCGGGCCGGGCTGGCTCGTCTCTTTGACCAGCCCTACTGTTGTGTCCTACACATGATTAATAAAGGGATTTGATGACGCTACTATTGTTTTTTATAACGCTACTCAAAATCAAGCTAGATATAAACTATACTCCATATTATTATTTATTACTCCTTATATTTTGAGTGGCGTTACTGATATTGGTTGTGGCATTATCATCTTCCTTAATAAGTGCATCCAGCTTTGAGCTTACTGGGTAAGGATTTAAGTTTTAACCAATGAAAAAATATAAATCAGCGAAGTTAATACTCAATTTAACTCACCTCAGTTATTTTCAGCCTAACGTTCTAAAAGAAATGGGTCTAATTATAATGTGGGATCAAGGTTGGCTAAAGTGGTAATTTTTTTTTTTTGGCAACGGTAAAGATAATTTTTTTACATACACGTAGTACGGCCCATAGGCTCATACTTATTTATTATACAATTACACAAAAGCACTACTAAAACATAAGACGACCTAAAGTGGTAATTAAACACCATCCACTTTGTTCAATTGCGAAAGTATACCCCATAAATTTCATTTATATAAATTAATCCCCTTCAGGTTCACCAAAAGTTAAATTCAACCTTGATTGATAAGTTTTTCATTAGATTTTTATCATAAAATCGTTATATGATCCAAGTTATCATATATATTTTTTTTATGAATTTAGAATTTTTATATGTATATTAAATTTTGAGAATTATTTTGTTTGAGTTTTATAGTATTTAGCCAATTTATTATACGTGCATAAATACTATATAAATATTAAACAATTTACTAAAGATGTATGCAAAGGCGTTTTTCAATGATTAATAAATTATATAAAAATTCGGAAAATTTACAATTAGTAATTTTTAATATTTAATAAGTTGTGGAATACTAATATAAACAGATTTTCATTTTAATTCTTCCAAAACTTAAAGAATAGTTAAAATTCACTTTTGGTGAAACTTAAAGGGATTAATAGTTGCTACAAATGAAACTTAATTATGGAGCTTAATTTCACAATTGTTAGAATTTATGCGGTTCAAGTCCACTTTGACTTTTAGTTTAACTTAAGTAGAGGATGTGAGTTGGAACCCATATGACATAAGTAAAGGAAGTTTCTCACCTTATTCCTTTATTATGGCTCAAATTTTGATATAAAGATAAAAGAATACGAGTAATCAATAGTGATCACTTTTTAATAAATAGTGACCGCTTTTTGAAAAGTAGTGACCACCTTGAAAAAAAAGTCATTTTTTAATTCTAAAAAATAGTCACTATTTATCAAAGAGTGGTCCATATTTGTCAAAAGTGATCACTGTCAACTGATCATACTATGCAACTGTCACGGAGGAGCATTTGTGGTAATATTTATATGCAATGATAAAACTAAAGTTAACACCCATTTAAAAAATAAGCAACTAAATTAATAATTGAATACACACAATCACACATGTATGTTAATCCCAAGGTCAACATTTGCACCATATTTAAAACAAACCCGACAATAGATTGTTGTTTGGTGAACGGTGATTAACCGATACAATTGATGTCTAGACAACTAATGTCACTCAAATGACTGTATGATTAATCACAAATTCTTATTTAAGACGGATCAAACTCTACTCGTAAAGTGCAAGTGAGGGTACAAGTGGGTGACAAATGAAGCCCTTCTATTAGGAGTTATTAGGGAATTATGGTACATAATTCCTAATAATTAGATACAATAAATTGTGTTAATTAGTGGCTCTTGGTATGTCATAGGTTATTTATGTCTCATTGTATAAATACCCTCTTCTATGATGAAATAAGATAAAAAAAGCAATTCTAAACAAATTACAATATCAATATCTAATTCTTATCACCTTCACTTATCCCCTACTTGATCTTTGTGTGAGAGGCTTGATATGTTTTAAGTTTAAGACGAATTAATCTGGCTTAAAAGAGACTTTCTGATGATTAATACTTCCTCCATTCAATTCCACTCTACCAAAAAACTTTTTCACATTTGCCGAGACGTGTTTTACACGGTAAATATCGTTAGCTACGTGTTTGCAAAAATTATAAAAGTTAGATATTAATAATGTACTCGTAAAGACGAATCAAACAAGATCACACATGAATATATTTTTTACTTATATATTGAGAGAAAATTGTAATTATATGATCGCTTGTGAATAGTGTACAAAAAAGAAAATGGTAAGGTGGAGTTGAATGGAGGAAGTATAATAACTACTAACAATACATCAAAGATAAGAGCTCCCATTCATTTCTGAATGTGAGTAAAGTAATGTTTACTTAAGTTAGTGTAAGTTAATTATGCGACAAATATCTCCTAAAAGTCTCAAATACACGTTAAATGTTGACACAACTGAAAAGACATGATGTTGCCAAAAAAAAAAAAAAAAAAAAAAAAACTGAAAAGACATGAATGGAGTAGAGTCAAACATAATAGATTCAGAAATCATTTGTGGAGCCCATGACAAATGTAGCAGAAGATTGCACGCATTCATTTTCTGAATGAACGAATTGACATTTTTGGCTATAATATCACATATGGACGTATGGGAGTGGGTAGGTTTGATCATTACTCTTGTAGTCTTGTTACTTCTACTATTCCTCTATGCACTCATAAGTCATAACTCTTGTAGTCTTCTACTCTTGTTACTACTTTCTCTATGCAAATTGCAATCTAAGTTTGATAAAATATTAAAATATTATAAGAGGGGAAGAATTTTATATGAGAATTGTATTATTGACAATCTGTTTATTCCAACAATTACAATAGTTTGTATTTATATTTCTCCTTAATATCTAACTTAACACTAGTATCTCTTAATATTGGTAACATAATTAGCTTCTTCCATAATATGGATACTAGTTTGGAACCCATGGAATCAATACACTGCATATATAATTTTTATTTTTAATAAATAAATAATAGTGGTATTTCATTAATTGTTCATTTTCACGTTATTGTATTTTGTTTTGACAAAATAAACTAAAACTTAAAATTAAAACTTAATTACAATCATTTATTTGTTTTGTTTCTCTCCCTTGTCTTGTTGGCAAATGAGACAAGTCTTAGTGTATTCCATTACATCTTCTCTCATTTGAGACCAATAATAACTCCTCTTCAATAAGCATAAAGCCCTCTTTCAACCCGGTTGTTCCGCCCACAAGGTGTCATGACACTCTTTTAGAAGAATCTTTCGCAAACCCGCCGCTTTGGGACATATATCTGATTCCCCTTTGTGAATAGAAGTCCATCTTCCACACAAAATTTACGAGTCTTCCCTTCCATGACCAACTATTTCAGAGTCCTTGCCGAGTTTCCGTAGGGTCTTGGTCAAGGAGTTTTTTCGTCTTAGCTCGAATGTCTGTAGCTAGCGTGGTAATAGAAAATTGGGAAGTCATACAAGGTGCAGAGAGATCGCACCAACAGCTTAGGACACTAGCGTCCCTATTCGCCGCTCCTGGTCGGTACTTGAATTCCACATCGAATTCCGCCAACAATTCTTGACATCTAGCTTGTCGGCCGTTGAGCTTGGGCTGAGGTAAGAAGTGGTATGCCGCGGTGTTTTCGGTCTTTACTTTGAACTTCGAACCCAAAAGATAGTGTCTTCATTCTCGTAGGCAATGGATAATGGCTAGGAGTTCTTTCTCTTGGGCAGCATACCAAGACTCGGCCCATTCAACTTTCTGCTTTCAAAGAAAACATGGTGACCATCTTAGAGTAGTACCCCTTCAAGTGCGAAGCGTCTGTTTCAACTTCAAAAGGCTTCATGATGTCTGGAAATGCTAAGACCTAATCCTTGACCACTGCTTCTGTGAGCCTCTCAAAGGGTCTTTGCTTATCGATAGACCACTCTCACATAACGTCATTCTTCATCAAATCCGTCAACGGGGGGTCTATTTTTGAGTAGTCTCGGATGAATCTTAGGTAATAGTTTTCTACCCCCAAGAATCAGAAAAGTTCAGACACATTCTTAGGGGTGCCCAGTCCTTGATAACAGTTATCTTATCTAGGTCCATACGAAATCTCCTTTTCCCTACAATGTGGCCGAGGAAGTTTACTTCAGGTTTGGCAAATTTTCACTTCTCTTTCTTGACAACAAAGTGGTTATCCCGAAGTTTGTCGAACATAAGTCTCAGATGTTCCACATGTTTGGCCAATGAACGACAATACACTACAACTTCATCCAGGTACATCACCACAAATTCGTCCAAGTACTCATGAAACACATGTTCATTAATGTGCAAAACGTTGATGCTCCGTTGGTCAATCTAAAAGGCATGACCAACCATTCAAAAGACTCGTACCTCGTTACACAAGCAATATTAGGCTCATCTCCTTCGGCAATCTAAACTGGATGATAACCAGATCTCAGATCTTACTTGGTGAAATACGTTGCATCTTGTAACTGATCAAACAAGTCAGCTACCAAGGGCATGGGATAGCGGTTTCTTACCGTCAACTTGTTTAAGGGTTGGTAGTCAAAACACATTCTAAGACTAGCATCCTGTTTGAAAGTCCATAGACCTTAATTAGACTCCTCTAATTAGTTACTAAATTACTTGTTAATTTAGTATTTAACGATCTATGTAACATGCATGCAAATATAAAGACATTTATATAAAAGAAGAAATTTCCTCACATTGATATGGAAATTAAATGGGCACAACAAGAACTCCTTCTTGTTGTTCTTGAGCTATAAATAAGGATGAACAAGAGCAATCTCCAAATTAGAAGATCTCCTTCAAGTTGCACCAAGATGATACCAAATAATCTACCCTTATTATTAACTAGATAATAAGATAGATATTATGTTACTAATATTAGTATATATTACTACTCTAGTAATACTTAGTAAACATTAGTATTATGAGAGTTTTAGTGAGAGGACGAGTTTTAGAGATAAGTGTGAATTAAGCACAAAATGAGTAGTGAAAAAATGAACAACTATTGTCCATTTTATAGCCAAAATGGTCGGACCTCATGTGTCCAAATGGCCCCTTATTTTTGTTATTTAATTCACATGCAATTGTAGTAGAGTATGGTAGTGTATGTAATGATTTGGAGTGCATGATATGTCATTATCATAAGGTTGATTGTTTGCATAAACAAGAACAATTATCATCACTACTACTACTACCATGACCGGCCTCACATGGCTCAAAATGGTCCATTTTGATTTTTTATATTTGTCCCACAAATACTTATTAATCATATGTTTAATTATCTTATATAATTAATGTGTTAATTTGATCATATAACAATTATATGACACAAATTAATAAATAATATGTACTTAACATTTAAGTGATATTTTACCATTATATCAATATATAATGGGTCCTACAATGCTTAGTTAATTTAGGGTGTTGATTTTCGCAGTACACATTTTACTCATATCAGTACACTTTTTACGATTTTACCCTTTTCATTTTCCACACTCATTCTCCCTATCTTTCACTTCTCTTTCTTAACCTATCATCTTCCTCCTGGACTCCTCTTTTTCTTTCTCTCACTACCACCATGTTCAACAACTTTGGCTCCCTCAATGGCATCAAAACTTCCCCCAACGCTGTTCTACAAACCCGTGTTCCCCGTTTATAAAATCGATACTTTCTTCATTTCAAGCTATTGGGTTAAGTCGCGACTTTGTATTTGAACTCAGTCCAAATAAGCAACCAGCGTGCATTGACGCGCCGATCTCGAGCGAGACACTGCAGTTGTGGTGACAAAATTTTAATTCACGAGTTAAGCGATGTTTTCGATGTGCCGCCTTAAAGAGAATCATCATGTAGAATTTGAAGAGTATGAAAACGGTTTTCAGACCATGGTGAATTTTGAAACAAAGGTGTTGGATTAATTGTAGCAGACTATTAAGGTCTTGATTTTCATGTTTTCATTATATTCTTGAATTGTATATTATGAAAAATCAAATTGTTACTTGATTAATTATTTAATTGGTATTGTAAAGCAATTGGTTATTCAATTGGATCAGTTGTGTAATTATGTTATTCATTATTTCAATGTTAGGGGAGTACAAAGTGATTTTTCGATCTGATTTCAGAGCATATGTGCAGCAGGAGCTCACCCAAGGGGCCTTGATGATCAAGCCACAAACAAGACAAGCCTGACCCCAAGATCCCCTCAGATGGAAGCTGGAGTTACAAGGTCCAAACAACAAGCCATGACTAGCCAAGATCAAGCCAGGCCAAGCCACAACAGTGAGGAAGACAGTCCAGGGCTCAGCAAGCCATGCCAAGCCCCAACTCAGTCCACATTTCCCACACAAGACAGAAACAATGCCATTCAGAACCAGACAGACCCATCAGCAAACCCTGCACCAAGGAGGTACACCAGGGCATCTCAACCACCCCCACCATGGCCTACCATCAAACCAACCCCTCAAGCTACAAGTTTGTCCAAGATAAATCCTCTTGAAGTCTAGCAAAAACACAAGTAACAAGCACCCCAAGCTAGAGTCCAGTAAACATTAAAACAGAGAAGGTACAAGTCAGATTGTGGCTCCCTTTTGCTTAAGTCTACTTGTCCTCGTCCAAGGCAGGTCTTATCTAAGTTCTAATAGAAGTAGAGAGTCCCAAGGAGCATCAACACATTCAGGCAAAGCAACAAGACAACAAGAACAACAGATTTCCATTTCAGGAAAACTCCAAAACTGCTTTATTTGCTTTTTGTTCAGTCTCTTCTTTGTGTCTTGTGTCTGTAATTTATAGTTGTTGAGCTCGTCCTCTTGTAAGACTCTTAATTAGTGTCAGTTGTAGTAGTTTAGATCCTAAGCTGGCCCTTGGATGATCTATACATCCAATGGTTCACAAGATATCAGCCTCCCTATATAAGGAGGTCTTGTATGATGTTTTAAGTCAGACTTTATGAATGAATTAAACTTTGAGAAATCCCTCAAATCTTTCAAACTTGTGCTAAGAGTTGTAGTTTGAGTCAAGCCTGATACATCTACAAGGTGTTTGATCAGTGTCTTGCTTTGTGAGTCAAGTTATATCTGTGCCTTGCTGTGGTTAACTTGCTTGTTGTTTGAGTCTAGTCTAGGGTGTTTGTGCTTTGCTATAACACTTTAAACCTGCCTCAAAAGTAGTCTTTGAGTTCCTTCTCTTGTGCCTTGTTGTAGGGGAGTTTCTCTAAGTTATATCCCTTGAAGTTTAGTTAATATAAACCATTCTCTCTAAAATAGCCTCCATTTCTACTAGAGTTGTTTTCAGTTTAAGTGAACCTAGTCAAGCATTCATCAAAACTTGTAAACCTTAGTAGTTTACACTCCAAATTGGTTATCAGAGCTTAGGTTGAGAGTCTTAGTGAGTTCATTTTCCCTAACTACATTTAAAAACACAAAAATAGCCCAATGAGTGAAGAGAGACTGGCAGGAGTAGAAGCAAAGATGGAGGACCTGGCTGGGATTGTAACCACCCTAACTAGAGCCTTGGATCAGGTAATAGGCAACCAGTTGTTTGCTGGAGGAAGAGGCAGAGGACGTGGAAGAGGCCAAGGAGGAGGCAGAGGAAGGCCACCTGATGATGAAGAGTATCCAGACTCAGATGACTCAACAAGGAGCAGAGCTTCCATCCACAGGCACATAGACAAGCATCTTAAGGTAGATATCCCTGAGTTTTCTGGTAGTCTTAATCCTGATGATTTGTTAGAATGGTTAAGAGAAGTAGAAAGGATCTTTGAGTACAAAGGATATAATGATTCTAAGTCTTTTAAAGTAGCCATCCTTAAACTGAAAGGGTATGCTTCCCTTTGGTATGAAACCATGAAAGGGTTAAGGGCTAGGGAAGGGAAAGAACCCATCAAGTCTTGGACTAAACTGAAAAAGAAACTACTAGACAAGTTTGTTGCTAAGGATTACACCCAGGATCTGTTTATCAAATTGTCTAAGTTGAAACAAGGAGACAAACCTGTTGAATCTTATCTGAGAGAGTTTGAACAACTCACCTTGCAGTGTGATATAAATGAGAAACCTGAGCAAAGGATTGCTAGGTACTTAGAGGGTCTAGATAAGAACATTGCTAACAAGGTTAGGATGCAACCTCTGTGGTCATTTGATGATGTTGTCAACTTATCTCTGAGAATTGAAAAGATAGGGAAGACTAAGCCTGTTACACCAAAACCTGTTAGGCCTTTTCAAACCAGACCTTATAGTGGGTTTAGATCAATGGATAACCCTAAGACAGCACCCCCACCTACCTTAGACAAGGGTAAGGGCATCATGGGTCAAAAGCCAAGCACTTCATTGACTGAGAACAGAATTAGGTGCTTCCAATGTCAAGGCTATGGACATTTCAGGAAGGATTGCCCTTCTAAAAAGACCTTAACTATAATGGAGGTTGAGACTTGGGAGAAAGAAGGTCTAGTTGAGTATGAGAGGGATGAGCCTGAGGTTGAAGAAGTGGTGAGTGAGGAAGAAGAGTCTAGTCAGGAGGCAATAGTGGCACTCCCTGACACAGGCCACAGCTTAGTCCTATGGAGAGTAATGCATTCACAACAGATACCTTTGGAGGAGGATCAAAGGTCACTCATTTTCAGGAGCAGATGTACCATACAAGGGAGGGTTTGTAATCTTATTATAGATGGAGGTAGTTGTACCAATGTGGCTTCTGTTACTATGGTTGATAAGCTAAAGTTGAGCACTCAAGATCACCCTCACCCCTATAAGTTGAGATGGCTGAGTAAGGGAGCAGAGGTTAAGGTGGATAAGCAATGTATGATCCCTTTCTCCATTGGAAGTGTGTACAAGGATGAAGTATTGTGTGATGTGGTTCCAATGGATGCCTGTCACTTGTTATTAGGAAGGCCATGGGAGTTTGATAAAAGCTCCATACACCAAGGAAGAAGCAACACCAATTCCTTCAAGCATGGGAGCAGGAAGGTGACATTAGCCCCCTTGCCACCACATCAGAAGAGCTATGGGAGTCCTAGTATGGCTGAAGATTTTAGTGGAGTCTTGTTTCTATCTGAATCAGCAATGGTCAAAGAATGTACTAAAGAGCAACCTATATTGATGCTGCTATCAAAGGAAGTTCAGGAAGGGGAGTCTAAGGTAATCCCTGCAGAAGTTAAGCCCCTCATTGATCAGTTCAAGGAAGTGTTCCCAGAGGAACTTCCTGATGGCTTACCCCCTTTAAGAGGAATTGAACACCAGATAGACCTTTGTACCAGGGTCTGTGCTACCTAATAGACCAGCCTATAGATGTGATCCTAAGGCTACACAAGAGCTACAGAAGCAAGTTGGAGAGTTGATGAGTAAAGGGTTTGTAAGAGAGTCATTAAGCCCTTGTGCTGTGCCTGCATTGTTGGTTCCTAAGAAGGATGGGACTTGGAGGATGTGCATAGATAGCAGGGCTATCAATAACATCACAGTCAAGTACAGGTTCCCTATACCTAGAGTTGATGACATGTTGGATGAGCTGAGTGGTTCAAGGGTCTTTTCTAAGAATGATTTGAGGCAAGGTTACCATCAATTGAGGATCAGGGAAGGAGATGAGTGGAAGACAGCCTTCAAAACAAAGCATGGCCTTTATGAGTGGCTTGTTATGCCCTTTGGCCTGTCAAATGCCCTAAGTACCTTCATGAGATTGATGACAGAAGTGCTTAGGCCTTGCCTAGGGAGATTTGTGGTGGTATACTTTGATGATATTCTCATCTACAGCAAGAGCAAGAATGATCATTTGAGGCATCTTGAGGCTGTGTTTGAGATACTTAAGGAGAGTAAACTCTTTGGGAAGCTTGAGAAATGCACCTTTATGACTGAAGAAGTCAAGTTTCTAGGATATGTGGTGTTGGTAGAGGCATTTCAGTGGATCAAGACAAGATCAGTGCAGTTCAGTCTTGGCCTGTTTCTAGGAATATCACAGAAGTAAGAGGATTCCATGGCTTAGCATCCTTCTACAGACAGAAGATTCATTAAGAATTTCAGCACCATTGCAGCACCCCTCACTGAATACATGAAGAAGGGAGAGTTCACTTGGACTGAGAATGTTTTGCAGGCTTTCAAACACATGAAGAAACTCTTGTGCAGTGCACCTATCCTCAGGTTGCCAGACTTTAACAGCCTATTTGAGGTTGAATGTGATGCAAGTGGAGTAGGAATTGGAGCTGTCCTTATCCAAGAGAAGAAACATGTAGCTTATTTCAGTGAGAAGCTAAGTGGAGCTAAGCTGAGCTATTCTACATATGACAAAGAGTTCTATGCTCTTGTCAGAGCTCTGAGGCATTGGAGTCATTACCTGAAGCCCAAGCCTTTTGTCTTACACTCTGATCATGAGGCATTGAAGTACATAGGAGGACAGCATAAGCTCAGTCATAGACATGCTAAGTGGGTGGAGTTCCTCCAGTCATTCACCTTTTCTAGCAAATACAAAGAGGGCAAACAAAATGTGGTGGCTGATGCATTGTCTAGGAGGTACACTCTTCTATCAACCATGGAGCAAAGGGTTCTTGGCTTTGAGTTCATGAAGGATATGTATCAAGAAGATCCAGACTTTGCAGAAGATTGGTTAGCACAGAAAGAGGGTACAAAGACCATTGATTTACCCTACACTCTACAAAATGGATTCATGTTCAAGGGAAACAAGCTCTGTGTTCCCAGAGGGTCTTATAGGAGTCTATTGATCAAGGAAGTGCATGGAAGTGGCCTTGGAGGACACTTTGGGGTTCAGAAAACTGTGGACATACTGCAGGATCAATTCTACTGGCCTAAGATGGAGGGGAGGCGGAGAGATGGAGGCCGAGGGAGGGCTCTCTCTTTCTCTCTCTATCTATCTATCTATCTATCTATAAGTAGGGCTGAGCAAAAATATACGATACGGTTTTATTATACGTATCCGATACGATATACTGTTTCAATTATACGGATTTCCGTATATCCGATACGAATTTCCGTATATACGATACGGTTTATAAAAAACCGTATCGGATACGTATCGGCAAAATTTGAAACCGGATATACGGTTTCCGATACGGTTCCTATTTTTAATATAAAATTTAAAAATAAAATCATAAAACCACTAAACGTTGAGTATATCCGTGACTCAATCTTATTACTTTTATACATTTTTAAGTTATTTATTCTTATAATATGTGATACTCTTTTAACTTATTAAGAAAAATCATAAAATTACAAAAAAAAAAAAAAAAAAAAAAAGAAATAAAATTTTACATAATTAAATGAAAAACCGGATACCGGATATACGGTTTCCGGGTATACGGAAAAACCGGATATACGGTTTCCGGATATACGGAAAATTCGTATCGGATAAGGATACTCAAAATTGAGATTTTTAAAACCGGATATCCGATACGGTTTTGAAAACCGTATCGGATATACGGTTTTGCTCACCCCTATCTATAAGAGATCATATGAGGTCACCTATAATGGTGAGGTCAGCGGACTAATCTCAACCACTCAAATATTTACCACGAATGGCTTAGATTAACTCACGTCATCATCTAATATACACCTCAAGTCCGTATTCTGTCATATTCTAATATTAGTCCCTAATCCATTACGACCTTCTATCTCTCTCTCTCTCTTTATTATTAAATACAACGACACTCCATTCTTCGATTTCGTGCAATAATTTCATTCAATTTTCTGCGATAATCTTCTTCCCTCTCTGGAAATTGTAATTTCTTCATCTTTTTCTTTCTAGTTTTTGTGTGATTTGTTGCTGTTGATTTTTTTAATATGGAATTTCTCAATCTTTGATAACTTTGAGTATTTAGGTAACCTAAAATTACGCAGTACAAATTCTTATACCTGAGTAGTGTTACTGTCTTTCTTTACTTCCTTTGATTCTCATGCGTGCACCTTCGCTTTCAATCAGCATAATCTCATGCATCAATTATTCATTTAATTTCAATTATATTAGAAGGTGTTATTGATTATTAAATTGGATTTAAACAGTGTTGACTTTACTTGCCATCTTATTCATTTTTTATTGAATGAATTGTTAGTTTTTGTTCATTTTTGTGATGTAGTTCGTCGATGTTGTTCATATGTACCAATTTCTTGGGGTTTATAGTTTATACAATCAATATTGATCTTTCTTCATTAAGCATTGTAATAGCTAATTCGATAGTGTGTTAGACATTTATCATAATTTGAATATTTTCGTATTTTTCATTATTCTCTGTCACTTTAGGATTATTTGCTGTCATTTTTACATGACTTTCAGTCATTTACTTACAACTATAATAGGCTACGATGAGATTGGGTAGTGTATGTATATTTGGTATAACTTCAAGGGTGTTCTTTCAATGTGATTTCAGTTTCTATTTTATGTAACTTTAGTTACATTTTTTTTATCACTTTAGCCTCCGTCATTCTAGATTTAGTCGCCTATGTGAGATTTGAAGCAATTGCACAATGCTCTGCCTTTTGAGCTAATAGACGGAAAAATATCAAACTTTTGACTGTAACTGAGTGACAAAAATCATGCCTAAAATAACGGAAAATGTACGTAAACTGACAATAAATTTACACCAATCACTCTTAGTTTGACAACTATAGTTGTAAAAAAACGACAAAATAGAATGACATAAATTATGCCTAAAGTGACGGAAAATGTACCTAAGATTCTATCTCATTTTTGACGATTATAATTGTCAAAATTGACAAGAAAATAGAATGACAGAAAATATGCCTAAAGTGACGGAAAATATATCTAAAGTGACATAAAGCCATACACCACTCAATTTCACTTTCGACAATTATAGTTGTCGAAAAATGACACAAAATATAGTGACAAAAAATACACAAATTCTTATTTCAGACGCACTAATTCCGTCTGAAAAATAAGACGGGATTATGTTGACATTTTTTGATAAAATGTAACCACAGCTTATATCAACTTGTTTTCAATAGTGGTTACATCTAACTGTAAAGTGGTTACAAAATCCCGTCTTATTGCTTCAGACCAAAATGGTCCGTCTGAAGCAAGACCAACTGCAAAAAATATGCTTAAAAGTGACAGAAAATGTACCTGAAATGTCACAAAATTATACATCTCCCAATTTCACTTTTGATAATTATAGTTGTCAAAAAATGACAAAAAATATGACTCAAGTGACGAAAATTGTACCTAAAGTGACATAAAATCATACACCACCCAATCTCACTTGTGACAATTACAGTTGTAAATTTACACAAAATTATCCCAATCACTGACTGGATTTCTTCATTTCCTAAACCAAAAAGTTGAAAGTAGAAACTAGTCAATAAAACAAACTTAGATAGCTAACTAGCCCATGCGATCCAAACAATATGCCACCTTATCTCACTTTTGACAATTATATTAGTCAAAAAATGACTAGAAAATAGAATGAACGAAAATATGCTTAAAGTGACGGAAAAATACCTAAAGTGATACAAAGCCATACACCGCCAAGTTTCACTTTTGGCAATTATATTTGTAAAAAAAATGCCAAAAATTAGAGCGACAAAAAATATGCCTAAAGTGACAAAAAATTAACCTAAAGTGACGCAAAATCATACGCCATCCAATATCACTTTTGATAATTATAGTTGTAAAAACCCCACAAAATAGAATGACATCAATATGCTTATATTGACAGAAAATGTAGTTAAGTGACACAAAATCATACACCACCCACTCTCACTTTTTGACAATTATAGTTTTCAAAAAATGAAAGAAATTACAATCACAGAAAATAAGCCTAAAGTGACAGAAAGTGTACATAAAGTGACACAAAATCATACACCGCCCAATCTTACTTTTGACAATTATAATTGTAAAAATATGACAGAAAATCATGCAAAATTGACATAATATAATGCTAAAGTCACAAAGAATAATGACGAACAAGAATTATGGCAAATGACACAAATCATTATATTGTGTGACACATACATGCATACAACACACCAAAATTGCTAACAATGAGCTACCAAACTACATTCCCCGTTAAATCAACTAGATACAGTCAAATACCTAATTTAACCGAAATAATCAAACAATATAATACAAATCAACTAAATTTGCATCAAATATAGACAAAAAAAACAGAGGAATTAAAGTAACATTTATAAACTATCAACAAAGGATCATTATTCCGTTGCAAAGGTACATCGTAGTCGTCGGTGGCGGTTGAATCTTCAGTACTTTGGAAACCCTTCAATTTCTTCATGTGCTAAGAAAAGCTTCTTCTTGCTCCTATCGCTGTAGATCTCCATTTCCAAAATTTTCTTCGCTACACCCAAGTCTTTCATCTCAAACTCAGTACTTTGGAAACCCTTCAATTTCTGAATATCAGACTTTTTCTCTGCAGCTATTAGCATATCATCGACATATAGAACTAGATAGATGACTGAATCATTCGGAGCCTTACTGTAGTATACACATCAATCATACGGACACCTATTATAGCCGATTGTGATACAAGGATTCGCGATCCTTTCCAAACTGTGTTGCACGGGGAACCACAGATGGAGAAACGAGGAACAAGCGTAGAAATATGCATTTGTGTAGTCGCCACCAACTTTTGTGGCAAGTTGGAACCATTCGAATACTTCATGTCATATCAAGACACAAAGTGATGACATGAACACTAAGAACTCGTTACCCTTAGCATTCTATGTCTAGAATGACTCTCGTGGATGCCAATGAACACGTATGTTCAGAGAGATCTGGAGTAAGGGGTGAGGGTACGTATTAGGAAGTTATTTAATCACACATGTAATCCCTCCCGCCTCGATAGTGGCCTCTACTAATGATTAGGGAAACTCTTCTGTACTTGATATGTAGTTGGTTAAATGCATGCTATGCAACATCCACGTTTTAATCCTAGCATGTGATTAGCTATGTTGCTTGAACATGTAGTTTAGCATTCAATTGAATCGAAGTTGGATTTAAGGTTGTTTACATGTGAAAGGCAAATAAATCATACAATACAATGATTAAATAAATTAAAAAAGAATTATTACAAAGATTACAACGGCTACGGGATCTATGTCGGAAATATGCCCAAAAGGAAAGATTTGAAAAATGAAAGACTAAACGGATTAACATCGATATTAGAGTTAGTAGTCGATTAATTATACAATTAAACTAGGTCGGAGCGAATCAGGAAGTTCAGAGACAGAATCCAACTCAGAACAGGCGCATCGTGTGATGCGTCCTCTGGAAGAGGCACATCACTCTGTGCGTCTGTTCTTGAGTTGGGTTCTGGTTGTGTAGCCAGGATCACAATCGGTTAGTATTCGTTTATGTATTTACGGTTTATTATTGATCTACAAGTCGAATTGAAGTGATTTAAGTCATATTAAAGTATACTAATTATATCAAAGACGAATCCTAGAGACTAGATATAGACATATTCAACCTCTAAAGACACAATTTGATCTAAAAGACGACAAAACCCCACTAATATTGACTATTAGGGATCTAAGTCAAGAAACACTATCTAATTAGATTAAAAGACAATTTATAAGATACAATAAAACTAAAGGTTTTGAAAAACGTTTCAGCATAAATCCGACATGAATCTTACATAATATTAAATAAAATACTAAATAAAAAGATGGGATTAAACACACTCAGACTTACATGTTGACGAAACGAGATTAACTAAGTTGCGTTTTAGCGATAGCTCGACTGATTAGTTAAATTGATTAAGTGTAGTTGGTAAAATTGGTAGGTCTATGCAAAACGTGACGGGTACCCAGAACGATCTGAGCTTATGTGGTCGATTAATCAAGCACGTAGATGTCAAAATGCTTAGAGCAAGGTCTAGAATGCAAAGAGAGAGAAATAAGGGGTGGAACACTCATATGCCTTGAAAGTGAGCACGAGCCTCTTCTTATATAGGGGGAAATCCGAAGAGTTTTGGAATAACTCGAACACGGAAATAAATCTAGAAAATATTCCGGAAACAGGCAAAACGAGCTAGGGAAGAGGCGCAGCGCCCCCTGCTTCATTTCCCAAGCAGTTTTCTACTTTGAAATAAATATTTCCGCGTTTCTTTATGGAATTGCGGTAGATTTCGAATTCTTTTCTAAATAAAATACGGATATATACTACCAAGAAAGATAAGTTTTTAAATATTAAAATATCCGGAATATTCTCGAGCGTTCAGACACGGTTTCAATAGACGGTTTATAGAAAATGAAGCGGTTTTTTACCCGGACTCCAAAATGACTCTAATGGCTGTCAAAACGATCATATCGGCACGAAGATGACGACCAAGGGGTAGACACAAGTGTTTGAGCTATAACTTGACGACAAACTTATGAACTGTCATAAATCGTTTCCCATACCAAACATGCGGCTCAATCATCACTGGGTGGTTGGCGGAAGGTGTAGATTCGAGGTATCTACACCGATATGCATCATATAGCTGTCAAACCGCTTATACCATTGCTTGGGAGACTATTTAAGGCCATATAAAGACTTTTTCATCCTGCAAACATAGTCTTCTTTTCCGGGGACCTGAACACCCTTTGGCTAAGTCATGTATATCTCTTCCTCCAACACTCCATGTAGGAAAGCTGTTTTAACATCTAGTTGTTCAAGCTACAGATTTTGATGTGAAACTATCGCTAATAGCACCTTAGTGGAAGTATGTTTGACCACCGGTAAGAAGATATCATTGTAGTCTACCCCCTCTTTTTGCGTGACCCCCTAGCTACAACCCGAGCTTTATGCTTGACCCCATCAACCTATGTTTCCCCTTCTTTTTTGTTGAAAACCAATTTACATGTAACAACCTATCTATCCCTTGGCGTCTTGGTTAACTCCATCTCGTCTCCTATTGCAGCAAGTCATTTGAGAGACTCAGTACTAGTAACTGCTTCTTTGTAGGTGAATGGTTCAATAGAATCCGGATCCACCTCCTCAGCAACCTGAAGTGCAAAACCCACCAAAATATCTTCTACACGACCAAATCTATTCGGAGGCTTCCCAAAATTGGGCCTGATTTGTAATATTCGTCATTTTAGAGACCTTTGACCAATCCTTGCCTTATGGAACGGACCTTATAAAACCATCCATAAGATAGTGTTGGGAGATTCTGTACTCTTCAAGAGAGTGTACTCGACCTATTACACCGTACTCGTTAATGTGGTGATGACACTCGACCGAGTGAAGCTGACTCGACCGAGGGCCCCTTTTACTCGGCCGAGTGTGACAAAATGAGACCGTGTTCGTTATATATTGGGAGGTTTGACTTTAATCATTATTTTTACAAAACCATTCTTTCACTCTGTAAACATAACCCTAGCCTCCCCTTATCTCCCAAACCTTACCACCTATGGAATCTACCACCTTGGGAATCGCCGTAGGAGTTTAGCGGCGAGCGAGACCGCCTTGTTACGGATAAAGTAAGTATCGCCCTCATAGTTTGTTATTGACACTAGTTACCATAGTTGTGATAGAAGTTGTATTATTGTTCGTACGTTCGGATGAAGGATTTGTATGCTTGTACGTGTGTGTGTTGCGTCGAATGATGGTTATGTTCAGGATTGCTATAGGTAGGATTTTCCTACTCAGTGCCTTATATGTTAATCATTGTGATAAGATGTGTGTGTTACTATTATTTTGTTACTTGTTGATGATTATGGTTACTATTGTTACGATGATGGAGTTTGGATTTTGGAGTATGGAGTGGTTACATGGTTACTATTTTGGTGGTCCGCTGGGAGACGGGCCACACCCCGAGTTTGCCTCTGGTAGCTCTCCCGCTGCGAGTGGGATGGGCACATTAATGCTATAGGAAATCTCACTGCGGTGAGAGCGGCTTTCGATGTCTAAGGATGGGGTCTGGCATCAATAGGTGGAATGACGGTCAGATCTGTAAACTGACGCTTTCAGGGGTTACCGCTACGGTGGTAGCCCAATTACTGGTGTATTTTGGTGTTGTTGGCCGTTGGTTACTTGTTGGTGAGGTTGATATTGTCTTATGCGTTGATTGATGTATGATGGTACTGACCTCATTAATATTTTCTAAACTACAGTGATCCATTGGGAAATGGTGAGCAGGTGTCTAGCAAGTAATTGATTGAGCTCGCATTGGGGATTGGATGGGATCGCCGCTGAAGAGTATTAGTTTACACTGTCCCTTAGATTATCTTGGACTTTTACTTTGTTATTGTTAGTTTGTAATATTTTTATTTGAGACAATGTAACTTTAATTTAAACTATTGATTAATAAGTATTGTTTCGTTATTGTCTATTTGATATATACTACCTCGGGCAACGGAGATGGTAGCATCCTGATGTGCTTAGGAGGTCTTGTAAGGCTCTTTGGTCAGGATGCAGGTTAGTGAGCTAACAGAGAGGTTATCAAATGCGCTAGTAAGGAGGACAATTCAGGAGCTGGCTCACATCCGGAATGTGGGGACTAGCTTGGCACAGCCAGCATGGTGGAGAGGTGTTGGAGATGATAGCGGTAGTTTTGAGTGTTATGGTATTAGCCGAGCAGACTGGGGAACCTCTATTGGCTATTGGTATGGTTGTCTTACCAAGCGTTGGGGTGATCAGTTTGGTACGTCGTTTCCTGCAGAGGACGGGGGTGAGGGTACATCCAGACATGGTGATAGTGAGGGTACCTCTGTGGCAACTGACAACGAGGAAATGGATAAGGATCGAGATCAGTGAGACTTGGTTAGAGTTATGGTGGTGCATTCTTTTTCATTGTTGTAGTGTGAACGTAATTGTTATATGAAACAATCTATCGCTATTGTTGATACGGCTGTCGCAACCCTATCAAAGATAAAACCTAACGGTCTCAACAGAATGCAGTAGAGGCAGTCGGGTGTCGAATCGACAGAGAGAGGGAATCCTATAACTTGCTAAGTCTGTCAAAGTATCGGAATTGGGGGTTTTGTTTAATTGATTTCCTAACTCTACAAGAGAAAAGGGGAAGAGAAATAAAGAGTGAAATAACAGATAGGAGAAGAACTAGGATCGTCGGTTCCCCATGGCATCTAGGGTCAGGATTAAAATCAAAATAAAGTCTAAACAGGTTAGTGGGAAGTGAAAAGGTCCTTTCGGTCCGCTATTTGCCCTAAGATATACTAACTAAGCTCTCGCCCTCATTAGCATAATCCCAATGTTCATCACTGATCTTTCCTTTTCCAATCTCTCGATCTAGATCAAGGGGGTATCAAGTCAGACAATTGAATGCGTCGACTCAAACAATTAAAAGCTATTAAATGCGATGATTGCATCCAAACCTAATTTAAAGATTACTAATCAATTCATCTTACCTAAGTCACGGTTCCCCTAAATCCTAGCAAAGGAGTTAGTTACGCATAATAGAAAGAAGAACAACAACTATAATAAATAAGAAACAAAAAGACATAGAGAAACAGCTAACTGAATTCAAGAACAATAATACCCGAATTTGAAAGAGGAAGAAAGTCCTCAAATTCCAATCCAGAATCCAAAATTAAAGATAAAGTCTAGGGTAAGAAGTTCCGTCCTCTTTTTCCATTTTCCAACCTTTAGTAAAAAAAGTGAAAATAACAAATTACAAGGCGTCCATGGCTTAACACACTATCTCGCGAAGCCCATTAGCATGTAACCTCTCGATCGAGCAGAATATGCTGCCCAAAGTACTCGATCGAGGAACGTGTGAGACAGGAACTCTCGATCGAGTAACCATAGTGCTCGATCGAGGTCTTCTAATTAATAGAGTAGTCGATCGAAGGCTTTTACACCTCGAACGAGTGTTTTGCTCATGGATTTCGTTCTTCCATTCCTTCAACACGACTTCATGCATTCCGAGACACCATGATTCCTTTCCGACTCACTTATGCATGCTTGAGGAGCTACAAAATAGCTAGTTTTCCGTCATTCTGGTCCATATCTGCAAATATTACAAAACAAACCAAAGTACACTATTCGGGGGACATTTGTAGTAAAACACTACTAAATAAGCATGGAAATGCGTGCTAACATGGCCTAAAAGGTCTATATAAAATGCACGCATCAAACTTCCCCAAACCAAACCTTTGCTTGTCCTCAAGCAAAAAGGATGCGAACAAATAAAAGGAACAAATAGACTCCGGACTACTGCAAATTGCCCGCTTGAACCAATTTAATGCAACAGTTAAATTCAGCAATGAAATCAAACGCAAACGAACTGAACCGTCGACCTTGCTAGACCATCAATGTCGGACTCTCACGGGTCACTCTTCTCTCAGCAAAGCAAAGGGTAAGCATGTTATGTGCAAGAGAGGGAAGGAGAAAATAGTCGCTCACCTAACTACGACAGTCGCGTTTATGCAATGCCAACTAACATGATAAAAGATTCAATTACCGTACACACGCACAACCACCATTCAAGGACTATCACACGCCGAATACTCGCAACATTTGGATAAGTGAGGTTATGGGTAAGAAGGGGCAAAACAATAATGGAATAGAGGAGGTAAAGCATCAAGCTAGCTACCTGATCTATATCAAATAACAATATCCGTCTTCTTATCTCATAATGAAGTACACAGCAATGATTCGGCCGACAACTCACTAAAACCCAATAGATGGAGCGGAAACGAAACTGGTTAGCTTATTCAGCTCTTACTGAATCCCCATATGATATGAATAAAGCATGGGAATAGAGACCGTTTTCCTTTTCTTTTTCTTTAATAAGTTTTTTTTTCTTTTTATTTCAAAATATTCAGCTAACATTTCCGCGGAAACAATTTCAACTTCGATTCCCAAATTCTTTAGATACCAACTCCGTGGCAAGGATGCAAACCAAACTGATAAAATGAAGTAAGTACCTCAACAACCAGCACTAGACTAGCTCGACGCAAGGTAGGCTAAATTTAGGATGTAGATTGTGGGTCAACTGGCAGTTTTGCCTGAATGTGGAGTTAAATGGGTAATGAGAAAAGGGAAATTGCAAGCATTCTCCAAACATGTGATACCGACCACGAATCCGAATCCGTACGTGCAGGCAATAAGAATCAAATTTCATATACATGCGATGCGATGACACGAGGGAGTAACTACTCACAATCCTATATGAACTGGTCACGGATGTCGCCAATTTAAGAGCTCTAATCCTCAGAATATGTAAGTAGGCTGCCTGAAAGTCCATAGACCTTAATTAGACTCCTCTAATTATTTACTAAATTACTTTTTAATTTAGTTTATAATGATCTATGTAACATGCATGCAAATATAAAGACATTTATATAAGAGAAGAAATTTCCTCACATTGGTATGGGAAATATAAGGGCACAACAAGAACTCCTTCTTGTTGATCTTGAGCTACAAATATGGTTGAACACAAATAATCTCCAAAGTAGAAGATCTCCTCTTAGTTGCACCAAGATGAACCAAACAATCTACCCTTATTATTAACTAGATAATAAGATAGATAATATACTACTAATATTAGACTATATTACTACACTAGTAATACTTAGGAAATATTAGTATATGAGAGTTGTAGTGAGAAGATGAGTTTTGAGAGATGTATGGAAAAATAAGAATGAACTTGTGAAGGAATGAACAACAATTGTTCTCCTTTTATAGCCAAGAGGGCCGGTTTCAACATCACAATATGGTGAGTTTTTCTTCTTATTTTATTGCCATGTAAGGTGGTAATGTGTTGTAGTGAATAAGATGACATCATGTTTGCTATTCATGTCATAAGCATATGTTGCTTATGAGTATAAATAAGAACAACCACCATCATCATTTGACTTCACCACCACCGGCCATGTGAGCCTCAATTTGATCCATTTTGATTTTTGATATTTGTCCCACAAATACTTATTGATCATATGCTTAATTATCTTGTATAATTAAGTGTTAATTTGATCATATAACAATTATATGACACAAATAAATGAATAATATGTACTTAACATTTTAAGTAGTATTCTACCATTATATCAATATATAATGGGTCCCATAATGCTTAGTTAATTTATTTTACAACTCCTTGTAAATATAATTAACTAATTACCTCTATCTCAAAACCTCAACTAATTTAGTAATTTAACGATTAATTACTAAGTTAAATCTTATTTAATCGTATTAAAATAAGATATAAATTTATTAGTCAATTATCGCATAATTGAAAAATAAACTTAATTGAATTTGAGTTCTTAACTCAATTTCTAACAATTAACTCTCATACATATCGAATATATGTAATGTACTAATTAACTGTATCGTATACAAATAATTAGTTACTATTTGGATTTCATCCTTTAGGTGTGACCGAAAGGGATCATTTGATCACCGCCGTCAAACGACAATAACGTCAAACTCTAGTCAGCCAACCGTTATTGATTTACGTTAATCAACTGACTAATCATATATATAGTCAATACATATCCCAATTATATTCCTTAATAAGATTTATTATGTGGC
Organism: Heliosperma pusillum; assembly: GCA_022085475.1. Taxonomy (NCBI): domain Eukaryota; kingdom Viridiplantae; phylum Streptophyta; class Magnoliopsida; order Caryophyllales; family Caryophyllaceae; genus Heliosperma; species Heliosperma pusillum. The sequence goes on from JAIUZE010070341.1 coordinate 123,432, forward strand.
GCACTATTGTGGAGGACACCTACTACTCTCAACAATCTCCCCCTCCCCCTCCCACTTGTCTGACACAAGTGTGCGTCACCGATTCTCTTGTCTCTTTTATCACATCTCCCACTCAGCGCAAGGTGTCTTTCAGGTCGCACTTGCGATTGACAATATCTAGAGTGGTTTTCTCGATAGGGAGAGTAACTGTCTGACCGGAAAATCTACCATAGATCTCTTTCCGAGCGTGGCCACGCATTTACAGTAACTACTCCTCTAGTGGCCTAAAGATGTTTTTACCCAACGTGGGTGGACAATTCCTGTTGATCCATCTACTCTGTATGATGCAGATCACCATGATCCAGAAGAAGTCCATCGGCCGCCTTTTACGGCACGACCTAGAACATCAACCAAAACCAATCGGAAACTGCACCGACTCAGATAGACAGTCGCCAGTCAAAAGAATCAACTTATAGGAATAAGATAGAAGACCCTGCCACGACCAGGCATCAAACAATTGATTTAAGGGTCTCTATCATGTCACTGTCCGACAGAGTGTCATACAGTCTGTCTATGTAAACGACCAGTCATCTTCATGACCCCATGGTGCTGAACCAACCATCGATCGACTTACAATCTAGTCATTTCGAGACGTCACCTCATTTGAGTGACTAGGGACAAAATACTAAGTTCGTCCTATTCACTTGAATAGGGTCCAACAATCTATTCGGATAAACAAAGTATTAAATTTAGTCAAACTAAATAAAAGAGTTTAAAATAAAACTCGAACAATAAATGCCATTATCATATATGAAATAATTAATACCACATTCAATTATTACATATTACATAATCTAAAGGAATTCTGGCACACGTCTCAATCCCATTGTGACGACATGACCATCATGCTTAGCCTTTGATAAAGGCTTGGTTAAAGGATCAGCAATGTTGTCATCTGTTCCAACCTTACAAATGTCAATTTCCTTTCTGTCCACGTAATCTCTAATTACATGATATTTCCTAAGTACATGTCTAGACTTGTTACTAGACTTGGGCTCTTTTGCCTGAAAAATAGCCCCACTATTATCACAATAAATTGTGATAGGATCTTGGGCAGTAGGGACTACTGATAGTCCTTCCAAAAATTGCCGAATCCACACAGCTTCCTTTGAAGCTTCAGAAGCTGCAAGGTACTCTGCTCGGTGTAGAATCCGCTGTAGGTAACGCTTGCTTTTATGGTTAGACCACTCTTCCCAGCAAAAACAGCTCCTCATTTCAATCATATAAACGTAGCCGGATTGGATTTCATATCATCCCTATCTGTTTGGAAACTGGCATCTGTGTAACCCTTTACACGTAACTCAGTCTCGCCTCCAAACACTAAGAACGAATCCTTGGTCCTTCTTAAGTACTTAAGGATGTTCTTTACGGCTATCCAGTGACTCTCACCTGGATTTGCGTGGTAACGACTTGTCATGCTCAAAGCATATGCAACGTCGGGACGAGTGCACATCATAACATACATGATTGATCCAACGGCTGAAGCGTAAGGGATCAATTTCATGCGTTCAATCGCCTCGGTGTTTCGTAATGGCAACTCTGCTTGGCTCAAAGTGATCCCACTTCCCATAGGAATAAACCTCTCTTTATAGTCTTTTCATGTTGAACCTATCAATAATCTTATCATATAAGTCTCTTGACTTAATGCTACGTATCCTTTTGATCCTACCTATAGATCCGGATACCTAAGATGCGCTGGGCCTCTCCTAAGTCTTTCATTTGGAATGTATTACTATCCCAACTCCTTTACAGAAGTGCATTGAATAATCATTCCCAATGAGTAGTAGTCCCTACCATACAAGACTAGAAAAGTTATTTACTCACCACTAACTTCATGTATAGACAAACGGTTCCCTCGACACTTCGAGTTAATCATTTGTTTTACATTACATGAATCGCAACGATGATCCACCTCTGGATGCTTGTTTAAGACCATAGATGGATCTCTTAAGTTTGCATACCTTCTTAGGGTTTGATGGATCCACAAAACCTTCAGGTTGTGTCATGTACACTTCCTCTTCTATAATCCCATTCAAGAAGGCGGTTTTGACATCCATTTTCCAAAACTCATAATTATGAAATGCGGCAACCGCTAAGATAATCCTTATGGATCGAAGCATGGCGACTGGGGCGAAGGTTTCGTCATAGTGAAGACCATGAACTTGGGTGAAACCTTTTGCCACCAATCTAGCTTTATAAACATCATTATGTTTGTCTATGCCACTTTTGATCTTCTAGATCCACTTACACTGAAGAGGTCGTACCTCCTTAGGTAAATCAACCAAGTCCCATACTTAATTGTCGTACATAGAATCCATTTCGGATTGCATGGCTCCTAGCCATAGCTTTGAGTCGGGACTAGAAATGTCTGCTTTGTAGGTAGTAGGTTCGTTACTTTCAAAAAGTAAAACATTATAGTCATCACCTTCCTCTATAATACCAAGGTATCTATCAGGTTGATGACTAATTCTGCTTGACCTCCTAGGTTCCGAAGGAGTAATGACCGTACCAGACGAAGAGGGAACGTTTTCCTCGTCGTCCTTTTCGGTTTGTGGCTCTTGGACTTCATCAAGTTCAAATTTTTTCCCACTCTGTCTTTTAGAAATAAAATCATTTTCTAAAAAGACTGCATCACGAGACACAAACACTTTGTCCTCGTGTTTATTGTAGAAGTAATAAGCACGTGATTCCTTTGGATATCCTACAAAAAGACATTTGTCAGATTTGGGTGCGAGTTTATCGTCAGACTTATTCTTAACAAAAGCCTCGCATCCCCAAATTCTCATAAATGACAAATAAGGGACTTTTCCTGTCCATATCTCATATGGAGTCTTGTTTGCCGCTTTAGTCGGGCTTCGATTTAGTGAAAATATTGCAGATAAGATAGCAAAACCCCAAAAATAATCAGGAAGCTCTGTTAGACTCATCATAGATCGAACCATATCTAATAAAGTTCGATTTCTCCTTTCGGATACACCGTTTAATTGAGGTGTTCCAGGAGGAGTCCATTGTGATACTATACCACAATCTTTTAGGTGTGAATCAAATTCATTGTTCAAGTATTCACCACCACGATCGGATCGTAGGGTTTTAATCTTTTTATTCAATTGGTTTTCTACTTCATTTTGAAATTCTTTGAATTTTTCAAAAGCATCACTTTTATGCCTCATCAAGTAGACATATCCATATCTACTCAAGTCGTCGGTAAAAGTAATGAAGTAGTGATAACCACCTCTAGCTCGGATAGTCATTGGACCGCATACATCCGTATGTATAAGTCCTAATACTTCACTTGCTCGTGTCCCTTTTCCCGTAAAAGGAGCACGAGTCATCTTGCCTAGAAGACAAGATTCGCATACGCCATAAGATTCGTAATCGAATGGTTTGAGTACTTTAGATGAAACAAGTCTCTTTATGCGTCGTTCGTTTATGTGCCCTAAACGACAATGCCAAAGGTATGATTGATTAGGTTCACCTGTTTTGAGCTTCTTGTTTTCTACATGATAGACCTCTTTTGCAATATCTAAAACATAAATACCTCCAATAGAAATGGCCTCGCCATAAACCATTTCATTAAGTGAAAAAGTACAACAGTTGTTCTTAATGCAAAATGAAAATCCTTCCATGTCTAACACGGAAATGGAGATAATGTTCTTGGTAAGAGTTGGTACATAATAGCAATTATTTAAATACAACTCTAAACCATTAGGCAAAAGAAGAACGTAGGTGCCCACGGAAACTGCGGCTACCTTAGCTCCATTTCCCATGCGTAGGTCCACGTCACCCTTGGCTAGTGCTTGCACGTCCCTCAGCCCCTGTACATGATTACAAAGGTGAGAACCACAACCGATATCAAATACCCAAGAAGAGGTACTAGCAAAGTTAATATCTATCATATAGAGTGATGAAAGAATTTTACCTGACGTTGTCACACAATCGTCTTTCTTGTCTTTCAAGTACTTGGGGCAATTGCGTTTCCAATGCCCTTTGCCATTACAATAATAGCAATCCGCCTCCGCGTGTTTGTTGACCTTGGGCTTGGCCTTATAAAAGACCTTGCCCTTTCCCTTGCCGGATTTCTTGAAAAGAGTCTTACCCTTTTCCTTGTCCTTCCTCACCCCAAGGTTCATGTTCTTCATTTTCATGGAAAGAACATCCTTGGGTTCACTCCCACTAGACTCCATGTCCCTCTCCGCTTGGGTGAGGAGTGCATGGAGTTCATGGAAACTCTTGTCCATGCCATTCATGTTATAGTTCACCCTAAATTGGGTGAACTTAGGTGAGAGTGAATGAAGGATCTTACCCACCACCAAATTCTTCGGAATTTTGCACCCTAGACGCTCTAAGGTGTCCGCGGCTCAACCATTTTGAGCACGTGTGGGCCAACTTTTTGGCCCCTTTGAAGCTTAGTGTCAAAGAATTTCGTAATCGCCTCATATTGGAGAATTTGAGGGGCTTGCGAAAACATCGAAGTGATCCTCGTGAATATCGCATATGCATTGAGAGAAATCAATTGGAGTTTGAGTTTGGGTGAGATTGACCAAATCAAGACATTCTTGACGTCATTAGCAACCTTCAAATAAAGGTCATATTCGGCCCGAACCACCGCGGACGATCTTGGCGCGGGTTCGGTGGGGGGCTCTTCGACCAAGTAGCGAAGCACGTTATCGGATAACGCGGCGCTCTTGATCGTTGACTCCCATTCAACGAAGTTACTTCCGTCATCCTTTAGGACACACTTGTCCATGACGGATCTCAACCATGAGTCCTTACCCAAGGTTGCAACGTTTGATGATGTCGACATTATGCGAATATGGTAACTACAACAAAAAGAACTATATAAACATTCATTGTTAATTTACTTGAAAAACATTTTAACAAGTTTAGCATTCATATAATGACCTCTCACTAAATTATATAAATGATTCCAAGACCCATTTTAAAATAAAAATAGTCATCGCATGCTACTTTTATCTAGAAATGGTAAGTCATTACTTGACTAATTCTACCTTTAGAACTCTTGGTTGACGGATTTCAACTAAATCCATCTCCTAGTCCCAAGATAACGCTTATCTCGTTGATTCCAATCCAATTTTAGCTTGTGATCGTATCACCCTACTTACCCGAGGTAAAAAGGGACCCACGAGCGTGGTAGCCCTAATGAACACGGGATTCATAAGTGTTATTAATTGGTAAGGCTAATCTCAATTTTTTAAACATGGTGAGAGAGCTTGTCATTTAGTTATTAATTCCCTATAATTGAACTAATCGGTGAATTGTGAATAACGTTGAAATTGACATAACGGTAATAAATGCATGTGTGACGATTTGCATACCGGAATAACAAGCAACCAAGCAACAATAAAATCCTGTAAGGCCCACCCTAGCTATCCAAAATTAACTAGATAGTTTCAATTTCGGAACCAACTCCTTGGTCCCTTGCCTCTTCCTGGACACCTTCCAAAAGGCAACCGTCTTGGGGATCACGGTCCCTTCATAAAAATATTACAAATATACAAATATACAAATTCCTATTATACATTTATTCTATAAAATAAAATTATTAAATTATAAAAACCGGCGATACGAGATCGCAATAAAATTACAACCAAACCGTTATTCCCTTACATTACGGGTAATAACGATTAAAAATAACTAGGCTATACTAGGTACAAAATTTGCATAAATTATTAAATAAATGACATTCATTCATTCAACCATAAATAAAATAAATTGCTGCAAAATTCATGCCAAAATCGCCCTAAATCCAATTCATGCTCATTGTAGCTCGATTTTTCCGGGATTCATTGATTTTTAACCATTTAAAATCAATATCAACATTTAAATCTCATTTAAATTAAAACTAATTAACTAAACTGATTTAGAACTCAAAATTAGTCACTAATAATTTTGTTGGTCATTAATTAGATCGATTTGATTTCATTTGCTAAATATTACGGTTTAATCATAACAATTATGAAATAAAACCAAAATAAAATAAAAAAATTATAAAATTTGAAACCAAAAAATTTTTTACATTCTGGAACAATTCCAGGAACTATAAAAATAAAAAACATTTGCTCAAAAAATTTAAATTAATTTTATGAACAAATAGCTTTGTATTTAATGGTTTTATCAAACAAAAACATTAGATATAGTAAAACAGTGAAACAAATTATGAAATTTCACCAAGAGTATTAAAATCATAATTTTAAATGTAAAACAAATTTTCAAGACCAGAAATGGACGTTTCAATTTTATGAACATTATAATCTCAGATTATCGACTTTTATCGTATAAAAATCAATGAACATGCAATACATAAGTAGAAGTCACGAAATTTTACATAAAATATTTAAGAAATGCATGTGAAATCATATTAAAATTTCATGGCCAGAATCAACATGAAACTATTTTTAGTTAACTTTTAACTCATAAAATGCATGTTAACTCGGTTTAAACGCCATAAATCAAAATAATAGCAAATTAATCCCTAACATCACGAAATTTGACCACAAACATTTTGAGGTCATTAGGTATACATGCACCCAAATGTTTCGTCAGAATCTTATTTTAACTCAAAATCTTTGATTTATTAGTTATCTTATAACTTTAATAAAAATGTCCAAAATGAACGTGCATGCTACAAGCTATCTCTGATACCAATTGAAAGTCCATAGACCTTAATTAGACTCCTCTAATTAGTTGCTAAATTACTTGTTAATTTAGTATTTAATGATCTATGTAACATGCATGCAAATATAAAGACATTTATATAAGAGAAGAAATTTCCTCACATTGATATGGAAAATATAAGGGCACAACAAGAACTCCTTCTTGTTATTGTTCTTGAGCTAATAATATGGATGAATACAAGTAATCTCCAAAGTAGAAGATCTCCTCTAAGTTGCACCAAGATTAACCCAAATAATCTACCCTTATTATTAACTAGATAATAAGATAGATATAATACTACCAATATTATGACTATATTACTACACTAGTAATACTTAGTAAATATTAGTGTTTGAGAGTTTTGGTAAGAAGATGAGGTTTTTGAGACAAGTAAGGAAACAAGCACAAAATGAAGTAGTTATAAAATGAACACAAAATGCTCATTTTATAGACCTTGAGGCCGGATCATGTAGTCCAAATAATACTCTTATTTTGTTCAATTTGATCACATGCATTAGAGTGGAGTGTTGTAGAACAAGTGATGATTGTTTACTACTTGTTATGTCACTTTCAAAAGGTAACTAAGTAGTGTAAACATGAACAAAAATCATCACCTTGTAACTACAAGCCAACCGGCCACAATGGCCTTAGTTTGGTCCATTTTGATTTTTGATATTTGTCTTACAAATACTTATTGATCATATGGTTAATTATCTTGTATAATTAAGTGTTAATTTGATCATATAACAATTATATGACTCAATTAAATAAATAATATGTACTTAACATTTTAAGTAATATTTTACCATTATATCAATATATAATGGGTCCCACAATGCTTAGTTAATTTATTTTACAACTCCTTGTAAATATAATTAACTAATTACCTCTATCTCAAAACCTCAACTAATTTAGTAATTTAACGATTAATTACTAAGTTAAATCTTATTTAATCGTATTAAAATAAGATATAAATTTATTAGTCAATTATCGCATAATTGAAAAATAAGTTAATCGAATTTGAGTTCTTAACTCAATTTCTAACAATTAACTCTCGTACATATCGAATATATGTAATGTACTAATTAACTGTATCGTATACAAATAATTAGTTACTATTTGGATTTCATCCTTTAGGTGTGACCGAAAGGGATCAGTTGATCACCGCCGTCAAACGACAATTACGTCAAACTCTAGTCAGCCAACCGTTATTGATTTACGTTAATCAACTGACTAATCATATATATAGTCAATAAATATCCCAATTATATTCCTTAACAAGATTCATTATGTGGCGCACTATTGTGGAGGGCACCTACTCCAACAAAAACTTATTCTAAGTACAATGCAATTCAAAATTTATTTCATAACTTTTGAGAATGAGGTCCCTAAGGATAGTATTTCTTCAACTAGTCCAAATTCGTTGGGTTGAAGAAATCATTCCCATCCAGATCATTAAGTCGGAGTGCGCCTCCTGTTAGGATTTTCTTCACCAAATACGGGCGTGCCAGTTTGGTTTGAACTATTACCCCGGGTCTACCGGAAGTAGTGCGCCGACAGATTTCAACACGAGATCGCGTTCTTTGATCCCTCGAGGTTTTACCTTTTTATTAAACGATCGCTCGATCCTTTTTTGATAGAGTTGAACTTGATATATTGCATTCAGGCGTCGTTCATCGAGCATTACTAGAGAATCATATCTGGCTTGAACCCAATAGGCTTCAGGGACTTGGCTCTCAAGTAGTATTCTCAAAGATGGCACTTCTAACTCAAGTGGTTCGACTGCCTCTATCCCATATGCTAAATAGTACGGGGTCGCACCTGTTGCAGTTCTGATTGAAGTCCTATACCCCCACAATGCGAAAGGTATCTTATCCGGCCACTCACGGTAATTCTCAGTTATCTTTTTGAGAATAACTTTGACTATTTGGTTGGCAGCTTCTACCGCACCATATGTCTGAGGTCGGTAAGGTGATGACTTGTGTCGTTTTATTTTGTATTTTTCGAACAATTCGGCAGTTTAGACCTGGAAGTGGGTTCCGTGATCACTTATCATTTCATGTGGTACCCCATATCTACAAATGATGTCATTTCGAATGAATTTGTCTACTTGCTTGGCAGTTAGCACTTTGTAGGACTTGGCCTCTACCCACTTCATAAACTAGTCAATCGCAACTAAGATGAAGCAATTCCCTCCCGTTCCAGAAGGATTTACTTTTCCAATTATGCCGATTCCCCAGGTTGAGAAAGGCCAGGGTAACGTCATGGTGTAAAGAAGGGAAGGTGGCATGTGCTGCACATTTGCGAATATCTGGCAATTGTAGCCATGTCGGACATATTTTCGACAATCTGTTTCCATTGTCGTCCAATAATAACCGAGTCTCATATTTTTCCGAACTAGCATGTGGGCGTTCATGTGTGGCCCACACTCCCCATCATGGACTTCTTCCATAACCTTTTCGGCTTTTGTCTTGTTGATACACAACAACAAGACACCTTGTGCAATCTTCTTGTATAATTTCCCGTCGTTACTCTTAACGAATTGAGCTGACAACATTCGTAGTGCGCCTTTTCCGCACGTATCAAGGTCTGCGGGGTATTCTCTCGTGTCTTTGAATTTGAGAATTGACGTATACTAGGGTTCGGTCTCACTTCCCTTAGTGTCGTCGATCGCATTAATGTAAGCTGGCGCGGATCTTCGCTCGACGCATAGGGGCATACTATTCATGTGATCAGGGATGCTTATCAATACTGCCAATTTTGACAAGGCGTCAGCGAATTGATTTTCCTCTCTTGGGAGGTGAACATATTGTATGTCGTCGAAAAGCTTTTCTAGCTCTTCTATCTTGGCTTGATATGGTGCTAAACTGGCACTCTTGATTTTCCAGGACCCCGTGACTTGGTTGATGACCAATGACGAATCCCCGTGTACTATAAACTTCTTTATGCCTAATTCATTGGCACTTTGTAGACCCAAAAGGTATGCCTCGTATTCTGCGGCGTTGTTTGTGACGGTGAAGTCTAATTTGACTGACACAGGCACTTGTTCTCCCTTTGGTGAAATGGAGAGAACACCTATCCCGTCCATGCAATTTTATGCTCCATCAAAATATAAATCCCATATGTCAACTTTGATGTGTACTAAATCTTCGTCTGGGAACGACCATGTGTCGATAGCTTCTGATTCTTTGATTGGGTTATCGGCCAAGAAGTCGGCGACAACCCTTCCTTTTATTGCCTTCAGCGGTACAAATTTTAGATCGACCTCAGATAGCATGAGATTCCATCTTGACATTCTGCCGTTCAGCACTGGTTTTTCAAACAGGTACTTGACTGGAACCATTTTGGAGTATACATTTACACCATAACTGAGCATGTAGTGTCTTAATTTCTTCGTTTCCCATACCAAGGCTAGGCATGTCTTTTCAACTGGAGTATACTTCAACTCATATTCTAAGAACGTTGTACAGATGTAGTAAATTGCTCTTTCCTCTTTGTCCACACTTTGGGCCAACATTGCCCCCATCGCGGTATCTGTGACTGTTAGATACAACGACAATGGCAATCCGGCTACTGCTGGACTAAGGACTATGGGAGAGGATAACACCTCTCTTATCATGTCGAACGCATCTTGACATTCTCCGTCCCAAGCTACATGCTCTCCAACCTTGAGCTTCTTAAATATTTGTTCGCATATCATCGTTAATTTTGCGATGAATTTGCTTATATATTGTATTCGACCCAGGAAGCCTCAGATCTCTTTTTCGGCTGTGGGATGGGGTATTTCGATAAGGGCTTTAATCTTTGATGGGTCGACTTCGATGCCAAGGTGGCTAACGATGTGACCCAAAAGCTTGCCAGAGGTCACCCCGAGTTAAAGGAACGGTGGCTTTAATTTTTGCAAGGCACTGAGGTGGCCACTACGTTGCTTTGATTTCACGATTATGTCGTCGACATATATTTCCACTTCTTTGTGGATCATGTCATGTAGCAACGTCCTTGTCGTTCATTGGTATGTAGCTCCAGCGTTTATCAACCTGAATGGCATGACTGTGTAGCAATAGGTACCCCACTGTGTCACGAAAGCTGTTTTGTGCATATCTTCCTCGGCCATCTTTATTTGATTGTAACCGGCATAACCATCCATAAAGGACAGTAGTGCATGATTCGTGGTGTTGTCAATCAAGATATCAATGTATAATGGGAAGTCGTTTATCGAAAGTGGAACTATGTAAGCTACCCAATCTTAGTATTCTGACACTTTAATGAACCCGGCTTTGAGCTGTTTATCGACTTCGTCTTTGACCTTTAAAGACCATTCGGTACACATTCTACGTAGCTTTGCCTTCACTGGTTTGAAACCCGGGTTGATCGAAATTATGTGCTCTGCGATTTCTCGATCAACACCCGGCATATCTTTGTAAGACCATGCGAACACATCCCTGAACTCATTCGACAAGTTTATGAACCCCTTTCTTTCTGCGGGATCTAAGGTTGTTCCTATCTTGAGCTCTTATGGCTCTAGGTTGGTTCATGTTGGAGTAAGTGTCCTGAACAATAGTGCGATTACTTAATTAAATCTCATTAACAAGAATACAAAGGAATGATTAACATTATAGTCAACGGATCCCCATTAATCGGTAATGATTGGCTTACTAGAGTTTGACATTACTGTCGTATGACGGTGGTGATCAGTTGATCCCTTGAGGTCACACGAAAAAACGATTCCCTAATCAAGAAAGTTAATTAATTGTATATAGATATAGATTAATTAATCCCTTAAACATAACAAGTTTACAAGTGAGAAATATATCTTATTGTAATATGATTAAATAAGATTCAACAAATATAATTGTTATATTAGAATGCTTAATGTTTATGAAACATTTGAGATAAGCATGATTTGTTGATTATGATTACAATTAGTTGTAGATCATATTAACCAAATATGAGATGACACATTTTATATATATGTGATTATAAAATTATTACTTAAAATGTTAAGTTTAATTTATTTGACATGAAATTGTATTTAAACTAGTTAAATACATATTTATATTATAAGATAACATGTCAAATGTCACATGTCACACATATGACATATGATAAATTACAAAATATAAAATGGAAACTCTTGTAATATGGTGCACCGGTTTTGGGGTTGTAGGCTAGGTGTTTAGGAAGTAATTGTGCACTGAAACTATTTAGAAAGACAAGCTAAACAATGACAATTTGAGCTAAGGACAGACACTTTGTAAATACTCTGTTTCTGATTGAACTGATTGTTAAAGAACAAAGATAGAACCTTAACCAAAGCACAAAGCCAATGATTGAGGGTTGAACTTTGATCCCAGCACACAGCTAAGGACCCAAGCTCACTTCCAAGCACAAAGCAAAGGAAGTTGTCTCAAGCACACAGCCAAGAGATGTAAGAGAAACAAGGTTTCAGTTTATGTTTTACTTCAAATCTGTCTTTCATTCATTAGGAAATGGCCTTATATAGGCAAGGAGATTACATCCTACTCGTTCAATACATCCTAGGGCCACAATTGGCTTGCAAAAGAAACAGAAATAACAGCTACATTGTTCAGCATAAAGCAATAAAGTAGAAAAGTAGTTCTAATGGGACAATCTGCCTTAATGGGACTGTTTAGGTTGAAACTGGTGGAGGAGTGGACTTCTAAGCTTGATTCTTGAGCTCAACTGAAGTGGGATGGATGCCAAAGGTCCTGCTAAAAGGCCCTCGAGCTTGTTTGATCATAACAGGAAAGTTTGATAGTGACATGTTAACTACTGCAAAAAGGCTGAAATTTGGACAGTCTGGAGTTGTTCCTAGGCTAACTCTTTGTGTGTTTGTTTCCTGGAAGAGAAGTCCTGGGGAAAGTTGTAGAGGACCTTCCCAAGACATAATTTTGATGGTTGGTTAGGCTTGTTTGATTGTGTGAGGCCCCCATGGATCCTGTTTAGGAAGACTGTGAATGGCTGTTTTAGGCTGAGTGTTGTTTTTGTTGTGTTGGGTTTGTTTGGATGTTGTCTGTGTGTTGTTGTGGCTTAGTCTTGGAAAGTGGATGGCTAGGCTTTGCTCTGGTTGGTGTGGTGTTGTCTTAGCTGGCCTGGAGTGGTGGTTACTTGGACTGAATAGGATATTGTCATAACTGGTCATGGTGTTGTCTGAATGGATGTTGTTGCCTTGAATGATGTTGATGTCTTGATGTTGTTGATGTTGAATTTTGTCTTGAGCTTGTGTCTTGTCTTGAGCATATACTCCCGTTGCAACCTCCCTTTCTTGAAAAGGATTTGCCCTCAAATCTTCATCACCTTCATCATCTGATTCACCATGGTAGGGGCTCAGGTCTCCAACATTGAAAGTACCATGTACACCATAGCTTCCTGGTAGATCCACTTTGTAAGCATTTGTGCCTATCTTCTCCAATATCTCAAATGGTCCATCAGTTCTTGGCATGAGCTTGTTTCTCCTCTTGTCTGGAAATCTCTCTTTTCTTAAATGCAACCATACAAGATCCCCTGCCTTGAACTCCCTTGCTTTATTAGGCCCCTTGGACCTAGCCTTGTACAATTCATTGGACCTTTCAATCTGCTTCTTGACTTGCTCATGAATCTGTATCATTTGCTCAACTATTTTCTTTGCATCATAGTTCACTTTGCTTCCCTTGACTTGTGCTAGATCTGTAGGCATGAGAGGATTAGTTCCATAAACTGTTTCAAAAGGACTTTTACCTGTGCTGCTTGAGGGAGCTCTGTTGAAGGCAAACTCAGCTTGTGCTAGCCTGAGGTCCCAATCTTTCAATGACTTAGAAACAATGCTCCTTAAGATCTTTCCTAGTGTCCTGTTAGTGACTTCTGTCTGCCCATCAGTTTGGGGATGGTGAGAAGTACTAAACAATAACCTGGTCTTCAATAGCTTCCACAAGGTTCTCCAGAAGTGACTCATGAACTTTGTGTCTCTATCTGAGACAATGCTTCTAGGGAACCCATGTAACTTGACAACCTCCCTAAAGTATAGTTCAGCTACCCCCAAAGCATCCCCAGTCTTCTTACAAGCAATGAAATGTGCCATCTTGCTTAACCTGTCTACAACCACCATGATTGAATCCTTTCCCCTTTGAGTTCTAGGTAAGGCTACAATGAAGTCCATACTAAGGTCTTCCCATGGCTTGTTTGGTACTGGCAGTGGTGTGTAAGGGCCTGCTTGAAAATGTGCCTTGGCTAGTTGACAAGACTTGCATCTCTTGAGGGCATCTTGCACATCACTGAGCATCTTAGGCCAATAGAACTGATCTTGCAATATGTCATAGGTCTTCTGCACCCCAAATTGACCAGCAAGGCCATTGGAGTGAACCTCTTTGACCAGTAGTCCCCTATAAGGTCCTTTAGGCACACACAGTTTGTTTCCATAGAACAAGTAACCTTCTTGAGCTGTGTACTTGCTCCCTTTCTTGACTTGTTTTCTTGATACACCTCCCATTCATGTTTGAAATCTGGGTCTTCTTGATAGAGCTCTTTCATAAATTCAAACCCCAACACTCTTTGTTCCATGAAGGTCAACATTACAGACCTTCTAGACAATGCATCAGCTACAACATTGTTCTTACCCTCTATATACTTGCTGGAGAATGAGAAGGATTGCAAGAACTCTACCCATTTGGCATGCCTGGGGTTGAGTTTGTGCTGTCCATTGATGTATTTGAGAGCCTCATGATCAGAATGAAGCACAAAAGGCTTAGGCTTCAAGTAGTGTCCCCAATGATTTAATGCCCTCACAATGGCATAGAATTCCTTGTCATATGTGGAGTAGTTAAGCTTGGCTCCATTTAGCTTTTCACTGAAGTATGCAACAGATTTCTTCTCTTGAGTAAGCAAAGCTCCTATGCCAAGGCCACTGGCATCACACTCAACCTCAAAGAGTTTGTTAAAATCTGGTAGAACCAATATTGGAGATTTACATAATAACTCTTTGATCAGATTGAAGGATCTTTCAGCCTTCTCATTCCACTTGAACTCTCCCTTCTTCATGCACTCAGTGATAGGGGCCATGATTGAACTAAACCCTTGTATGAACCTCCTATAGAAAGATGCTAACCCATGGAAACTTCTAACATCAGTGACAGTTTGAGGAATGGGCCATTCCTTGATTGCTTGCACCTTCTCAGGATCAACTGCTACTCCTTTCTTAGAGATGATGAACCCAAGGAAGTAAACCTCAGGCTGCATGAAGGTGCACTTCTCTAGCTTGCCATACAACTTGTTCTCTCTTAGGACCTCAAACAACAACTTCAGATGTTGCAAATGTTCTCCCTTGGTTGAACTGTAAATAAGAATGTCATCAAAGTAAACCACTACACATTTGCCTAAGTAAGGCCTTAGGACTTCTGTCATCAACCTCATGAAGGTACTAGGGGCATTAGACAACCCAAAAGGCATCACCAACCATTCATAGAGCCCATGTTTAGTCTTGAAAGCTGTCTTCCATTCATCCCCTGCTCTTATCCTCACTTGGTGGTAGCCTTGCCTCAGATCAATCTTGGTGAATACTTGAGCCCCACTTAACTCATCCAGAATATCATTAAGTCTAGGTATAGGGAACCTATACTTGATGGTAATGTTGTTGATGGCCCTACTGTCAATGCACATACGCCAAGTCCCATCCTTCTTTGGCACAAGCAAGGCTGGTACAGCACAAGGGCTGAGGGATTCCCTAACATAGCCCTTGTTGAGCAGCTCACCTACTTGAAGTTGGAGCTCTTGTGTAGCCTTAGGATCACTCCTGTAAGCTGGCTTGTTGGGTAAGATAGCTCCAGGCACTAGGTCAATGTGGTGTTCTATTCCCCTAAGTGGTGGCAGTCCACTAGGGAGCTCAGTAGGGAAGACATCACCATAGCCTTCTAGGATAGACTTGACCTCTTCAGGGATATCAATGATGCTCATCCCAGTTTCTTTGGCAAGTAAGATGTACACAGGTTGTAACTCACTTAGCTCTTGTGCTATTTCTGACTCACTTATCAACATGACTTCCTTGGAAGCCTCACTCATGGGGTTTGGGTTGATCTTTAAAGCAGGTGGTAAAGGTGCCAGGGTAATTTTCTTCTTCCCATACTTAAAGGTGTAGGTGTTGTCCCTCCCATGATGAATGGCATCCCTATCAAACGCCCATGGCCTACCAAGTAAGAGGTGACATGCATCCATAGGCAGAACATCACAAAGGCTTTCATCCACATACCCTTTACCAATTGAGAAAGGTACAACACATTGTTTATCCACCTTGATCTCAGCCCCTTTGTTTAACCATCTGAGCTTGTAAGGTAAGGGGTGGTCCTTGGTGGGTAGAGCTAGCTTGTCTATCAGTGTTTTGGAGGCCACATTAGTGCAGCTTCCACCATCAATAATAAGGTTACATACTCTACCCTTGATGGTACATCTGGTCCTAAAGATCTGGTGTCTTTGATCCTCTTCCAAAGGTTGGGGTTGAGTATGCATTACCCTCCATGTTACCAAACTTAACCCTGCATCAGGCTCTATCAACTCCTCACTAGCCTCTACCTCAGGCTCTTCCATCTCTTCATCACAGACCAACACTTCATCATCCCCCCAATGGATTACTTCTAGGGTACTCAGAGCCCTTTTTGATGGACATTCTCTGGCAAAATGTCCATACCCTTGACATTGAAAGCACTTTTTGAGAGGGGTAGTCTTCCTTTGGCCTGCCTCAACAGCCTTGCCTTTATCAAGGTTGAAAGGGGTCTTAATAGGAACCACAGGTTCTCCTATCTTGACTCCTACAAAAGGTTTGAAGGTGGGGGTTCTAGCAGGTGTTTTAGAAGCACTGGCCTTTCCCTTCCCCAATTTTTCTACCCTTAAGGACAAGTTGACAGCTTCCTCAAAGGAGTATATATTTTGTAGCCTAACTTTGCTAGCTATCCTTTCATCCAACCCTTCTAAGAACCTTGCTATCTTTTGTTCAGATTTCTCAACAACCTCACATTGTAATGTAAGTTGCTCAAAGTCTCTTAGGTAGGATTCTACAGGTCTTTGATCTTGTTTAAGGTGAGTGAGCTTAATGAACATATCCTGAGTGTAGTCCCTAGAGACAAACTTAGCCCTCATTTTCTTTTTCAGTTTGAGCCATGACTTAACAGGTTCTTTCCCTTCCCTAACCCTCAAGGTTTTCATGTTTTCATACCACAGTGAGGCATAACCTTTTAGTTTCATGATAGCAACCTTAAAAGCCTTTCTATCAGTGTATCCTTTAAACTCAAAGACTCTTTCTACAGACCTTAGCCAATCTAAGAAATCATCAGGGTTCAAGCTACCTAGAAAGTCAGGAATCTCTACCTTGATATCTTTGTCTTGGTGTCTAAGAAGACTGTGATCTGAGCCATCTGAATCTGACATTTCAAACTGATCTACAGGTTGTCTCCTCCTTCCTCCACCTTGTGGGAAAGGTGCTCCTCTTCCTCGACCTCTGCCTCCCCTTGTATCATTGTTCTGTTGGCCCTGTGAGATGGATGCCAAAGGTCCTGCTAAAAGGCCCTCGAGCTTGTTTGATCATAACAGGAAAGTTTAATAGTGACATGTTAACTACTGCAAAAAGGCTGAAATCTGGACAGTCTGGAGTTGTCCCTAGGCTAACTCTTTGTGTGTTTGTTTCCTGGAAGAGAAGTCCTGGGGAAAGTTGTAGAGGACCTTCCCAAGACATAAGTTTGATGGTTGGTTAGGCTTGTTTGATTGTGTGAGACCCCCATGGACCCTGTTTAGGAAGACTGTGAATGGCTGTTTTAGGCTGAGTGTTATTTTTGTTGTGTTGGGTTTGTTTGGCTGTTGTCTGTGTGTTGTTGTGGCTTAGTCTTGGAAAGTGGATGGCTAGGCTTTGCTCTGGTTGGTGTGGTGTTGTCTTAGCTGGCCTGGAGTGGTGGTTACTTGGACTGAATAGGACATTGTCATAACTGGTCATGGTGTTGTCTGAATGGATGCTGTTGCCTTGAATGATGTTGATGTCTTGATGTTGTTGATGTTGAATTTTGTCTTGAGCTTGTGTCTTGTCTTGAGCATATACTCCCGTTGCAAATTGTTGTTCTAATTAAGAGTTAAACAACATGATTACATGCCTAACCTAGATCCTACTCTACTACATTGTGAAGACAAATAACAAGCATGCTCACCCTTCCCCATGACCTTGGTGACCGGATTTTGGAGTGCTAATAAGGAGAGTTTTCTCTTCTTATTACTTACTTGTAATCTAACACAAAAATACAACATTTTATTTTTGTATCTGACGGGCTAAAATACGGTGTCGTTAATTCCGCAAATTAACTAGGCCAAATAGAAATTTATAAAACCTTACCTAGACTCAAACCAACCTAAAAACAAGGGTAGTAAGGGTAAGAAAAGGATCGAACCCAAGGGAAAGCGGTATTGCTAAAATAAACTAATCTAGACTCTTGCAAAATATCAATTAACAAAACTAACGACTCTAATCACAAATTAAAGCACTAATTACTAATTAAGACACTAATTAAAACAAAGACTTAAATTAATTACAAACTATGATATTCACAATGGGGAAACATGTGGGAAAACATAATTGGGGGAGTTTGGGTAAAAAGATGAGTTAACATGAAATATGAAATTCTAGTTTAGGCACTAGCACAAACACCTTCAATGCAATTAATCAAATATGTGAGAAATACTTAGTGTAACTATCCCAAGTAACACAACAATTAGCAAAGATGACTCCTTTCTACCTCTCTTCTCATTTATCTAATACTATCTACTAAGAAATAGTCAACATGAATTAAACCACCCAAAATTGACTCTTTACAACTTAATCAACACTTATTAAAACATAAGCATAAACAAAGGAGTAAGCTTTAAGCATTCAACCAAAGGATTAAGCTAGAATTATGTAATTCAACATTAAACCATGTAAAAATCACACAACATACAATTTATTTCTCAAAAGACTCAAACTTTTAAACCAAAGATGAAACCTTTCAAGTCTACTTCACACATTCAAGCATAGGGTGACAATTCCTACCAAGAACAAGCATTTATCAAGTAAACAAAATGTCAAGCTAGTCAAACCAAACATTCATTCACTCAACATAAAAGATTAACATAAACAAATTGCATTAAATAAAGAAGAAGAGGATTATAGAGTCATACAATGCTAAAGGTGTGAACTTGTTCAAATTACACCAAGTAATGAAAGGATTAGCTACCCATAGTCTTCATATTACAACCCATTTCTAAATAAAATCAATTACAAGAGCCAAAGTTGAAGAACAAAGTAGAGAATTTCTAAGGAAAAATATGATGTTCAATGTTGTATGCTTGGCTCCCTCTCTCTCTTCAGTTTTCTTCTTATATACCCTTGGTCCGCAAACCTAGGGGCCTTGAAAGGTGGGCTTCCAAAAGACAAGACGGAGAAATGAAGAAATCCCGTGCTGAGAAAGGACGCAGGCTGCGTCCTACGACGCAGGCTGCGTCGTGATGACGCAGGCTGCGTCGAGATGACGCAGGCTGCGTCGTGTACTGCCCAATTTCCCTTCGCTTTTCCTTCTTGACTTTCGTTGACCCATGGACTTTTGGCCCCGCCTTGACTTCCATTGACCCATTGGGTTTGGTCTTCATGCCTTGGTGATTCATTGCTAGCCCACTCCAATTTCCGGGTTTTTGGGTCTCGGGTTTCGGGTTTGACTTTCATTGACTTTTGGGTTTTTGACTCTCAAAGTTGACTTAAAATACTAAATACCAACATTATTACAAAAACTAAAATTAACATAAAACAAAGCTAATGACCCGTAAAAAGTAAAACGAAAGACTCTAAAAAACACTACTAGACATGACATAAATTGGTGTTGTCAAATACCCCCACACTTGGACTTTTACTCGTCCCGAGTAAAACTCGAGATTGGCAAGGCAAACACAAGTCCAAACATAGCATGCGGAGGCAATGACCTCTCTTCCCTCACCACTACCTTCTTATATCTCCCTCAAAACACAACCACCTATTAAAACAAAAGAAAACGTTTTGACTCAAGGTTGTTTTAACACTCTTCCCTTACCTCTTCCTACTTATAACTCCCTCAAAACAAGACTCGACACACCACCAACTCCAACTCAATTCACAAAATTCCTCCCTTCTTATAGCTCCCAAGAATGTAGTATGACCATCTTTGCCTTATCCCAAGGCATAGCGAGATGGCCTTCATCACCAAACTCCATGCAACTCCACTACTTATACCACCCCCTTATTACTCCACTAGTGTAATGCATTGTTACTTGGTTGGCCCCAAACTACACAAATTGCACAACCAAGCAACCACCACGAGAAAATCCACCAATTTGGAACCAAATTTGTGACTCAAAATAAAAATAAAGGAAGTCCTAAGCTAGCCTCCCAATTCCCTCCTTATCACTCCCTTCTTATACCTCCAAAATCCTCATCATAGAAAGTATTATGCTCAATTTTTTTTTCCATTTTTCATTTTTTCATTTTTTTTTTCTTGAAAATCCCTCATTTTGCCTAAGGTGCCCTTTCGGGTTTTCACCTTAGCTTTTCCTTTCCTCTCATTGGTGGCTCGCAACTCGATTTTTCATTTTGCCCGGAATGCCCTTTCGGGTTTTCATTCCGTCCTCGGCCACCTTCCCAATTTTGCCTAGGTGCCCACCCTTATGGGTTTTCACCTAGCCGGGATTTTCAATTTTTTTCTTCTTTTCTCTCTCTTTTTTTTTTCTTTTTTTTTCTTCAAAATAAAGACAAATAAAATACAATGCATCAAAAACAAACGAACTATGTACAATCTTCTCCCCCACACTTAGAATACACAATGTCCTCATTGTAGGAGAAAAGAAAATGGGTTACCTCATCAATTGTTGAAATGAGAAGAACCCGAGGCACCTCCTCGGTTTCTCCTCCTCTTCCTTGCTTCTCTAATTCTTCTTCTTCGTTCCATGCCTTCATCAAGGACCTCTTGAGTGTATGGAGTTGGGTAGCCAGGGTTTTGTTGGATGGACATCCCAAAGAGTGAGCTAGCCAAGCCATAGACGTTCTCTTGTGCCACCGCATCTTCATAGGAGTCTTGAAGATAGGTGTGGTGGCGCTCATTTTGAACGTGAAAATGGCTCGTAGCTTGCTCCCTCCAAGCATTTTGGGTTGTCCACATTTCATTTTGTTCCCGCCATCTCTTGTCTTGTTGTTCTCTCCAAAGGCGGGCTTCCTCTTTCCCTTCTACCATCCTCCTCCATTCCTCTCTTTGAGCCCTCTCGGCCTCCGCTCTCAATCTCTCTCTCTCCTCCACTACCTTGTGCCAATCATCCAATGTCTCAAGCCTACTTCCTTGATGTTGTTGCCAAGTGTTTGAATCGTCCACCCTCCCACTAATATGCTTCAAAACGTCGTTGGTGCTAGCAAAATAGGTAGCCATTTGTTGTTGCCATGGCTCCATGGGGATGCTAGAACGACCCTCCGCATCAAACATGGGGGTGTCGGTGTCTTGGTGGCTTTGGAATGATGATTGGAAATGGAAAGGTGGTGGTGGTGGTGGTTGTTGTTGTTGTTGTTGTTGTTGTTGTTGTTGATAATTTGTGGTTTGGGAAGGTCCTTGCTCAATTGCGAGGATCTCGATCTCCTCGCTCACCCGCTTACTTCCCTCACCTCCCTCTCTCCTTACCCTTCTTCTTTGCCTCAAAGGCACTTCCTCTTCCTCCGCTTCCTCATTACTCTCCCCCAAACTCTCCTCCCTAGGACATAAAAAACCAACGCTGTGGGTCCCCTAGGCAAGGGGTTGTTTGGAGGTCTAGGCATCTTCATGTAGCTAAGCCCGTCACTCCCCAACCAAAACCCTTTCAAGGGTTGCTCTCTGCTAGTCTTAAACATGTGAACCTCCTAGAGCCCAAGTCGGTTGTATCTCGCCAATCCCCTACAAAGGTTCACCTCTTGTTCATCACCAATGCCCCCCTCATAGTGCCTCACCAAGAAAGAAATCACCCCCCCAAGATGGATGCTTGCTTTGGTAGATTTTTGCCTATGTTTAATGCAAGCCCTCAAAAACAAATCGGCCCAATCCGGGATCCCTACCCCCTCCGGAAGCATAGCCTACAAACATAGCCGGATGCTCTCCGGCACTTTGGTGGGTTCTCCCGCGGAGTTGAAGATGGTGGTAAGGAATCTTGTGATTAGGCGGAGTACGGGGTGGGTGACGGCTGAAAGTTTGGCATCTTTAGATGGGCCGTGGTAATTTGTAATGTTAACCCACATTGTATGCATTCTTCACTTGGGGCACCTAATGTCTTCGGGTTGTTTGGTGATTTTCAGGATTTGACGGATTTCGGAAGTGGGGGCATTATGCCAAGTTTGGTTTAAACGGAATCGGTAGGCTTTTTCCTCACCTTCGGGCACATCCAACTCCGACAAGGTTGCTAGAAACTCGTATGCGAAACTCCTATAGGTGTGATCCCAGGAGTCCGGCTCGAGATAAGCCTCTAGCCCTACTTTAGCTAGCATGTCCCTTGTGAAGTCAAACATGCCCAAGGCACGGAGGGTGTTTGGGCAAAAGAATTTTGTGGCTACGAGAGGTTGTGTGTTTAGCTTATCCCAAATTCTCTTATATTGAGCATTCAACCTTTCATAGCCCATGAACACCGCTTCCACCTCGGTGTCGGGCTCACTCACCGCGGCCCTCTTATTTTTCCCTTTGCCAAACAATTTGGAGATCTTGGGTGCCATTTCTGCAAAATTTAACAAGCAACACACTACAACAAACAACAAGCAATCACTCGAAAGATTTTTTCACTCAAGCAATTCAACAAACACTTGGTGTGCAACAATTTCTACACCTCAAGAACGTAGTGTTTGTTGAATTTCTTTACCTCACTCAGAAAATTTTGTCCAATCCTAACTACACAATCAATCAAGGGCAAGGGGAAACTCAACCTAAGACTAATTCTAGCCTAATTCGAGCAAAAACTTCAAGAACAATGGAAAAGTTGAGTATAAAGTTATACCTTTGCTATTCCACAAGATTCAAGCTCCTTGATGATTAGAATAGGTAGGGAATCCGACAAACAACCTTAAAAACCCAAAAAAAAGTTCCTAAAATTCGAATTTGAGGAAAAAAATTCTAGGTTTTCAAAACGGATTTTCTGAGATTGTGAGTGAGTGAGATTGATTTTGGGGTTATTGAAGGTAGAATAATGATTAGGAAGAAGAATTTGATGAATTTGATGAAAGTTTTGGAAGATTTGAGGGAGAAAGATGGATTTTTGAGGGATTGGGGTTGGGTTTGGTGTGTTTTTCGTGAAAAATGAAAGAAGAAGATTAGCTTTTGGTGTTATGAAGAACTCGGGCAAAAGATAGAACAAATGCTGAAATCTGCTTTCGACGCAGGCTGCGTCCTTCACTGCCGGTTCTTCTTGCCTTTTGCACTTAGCCAAATTTTGGCTAAGTGTTCCAAACACCTTCATACTTGCATTTTCACTCCAATGGTCCATGATAACCTCCAATATCCAAATTCCATCGATTCCCGAACTTTTTATCCATGGCACGCATCCCGAGGCGGCCGAAAACTCGCAAAACTTCACATAACCGTTAGTAACTTCAAAAAAATTTTGTTTGATGCAATGTCTAACTAATTGAAAACAACTCAAATACTAAGAATTAACAATGAAACTTCAAAGAAATATTCACAAGGATAGAGTATGTACACGATTTGCCGTTTATTTAGAGTCGATGGCTCGACTTAGCTATTTCAAGCTTTTCAACTTTCATAAACGGGGTCTTCAAGAAAGACCTCTTCCTCCCCCTCCCGGGCACATCCTTGGAAGTAGTGTTTGAGACGGTGACCATTCACCTTGAGGAGCTTTCCATCCCCGGGCCCCTCCACTTCAATAGCTCCATGGGTAAACACTTTCTTGACGGTGTTAGGTCCAAACCATCTTGACCTCAACTTGCCCGGAAAGAGCTTAAACCGGTTTTGGAACACAAGAACTTTATCACCCTCCTTGAAAACTCGACGGTTTATCATCCCATCATGCCATCTCCTTGTTTTCTCCTTGTAGATGGAAGAGTTCTCATACGCATCTTGGCGAATTTATTCAAGTTCTTGTAATTGAAGCTTTCGGTGCATACCGCTCTCATCTTGGTTTTGGTTGAAAGATTTGATAGCCCAATAGGCTTTGTGCTCAACCTCCACGGGGAGGTGGCAAGCCTTGCCATAGATGAGACGGAATGGGGACATGCCAATGGGGGTTTTAAAAGCGGTCCTATATGCCCACAACGCATCAACTAGCCTCTTGCTCCAATCCTTTCTATCCGGATTAACCGTCTTTTCAAGGATTCCTTTTATTTCACGGTTGGAGAGTTCGGCTTGCCCGTTTGTTTGTGGGTGGTAGGCCGTGGAAATTTTATGATTCACCCCATACCTCTTGAGAAGGCCTCCAATCACCTTGTTGCAAAAATGGGTCCCCCTATCACTAATGATAGCCCTTGGAAAGCCAAACCGGGAGAATATGTTCTCTTGAATGAAAATGGCTACTACCTTGGCATCATCGGAACGGGTAGGAATTGCTTCAATCCATTTTGACACATAATCTACCGCCAAGAGGATGTTTAAATAACCACCGGAATTAGGAAAGGGGCCCATAAAATCAATTCCCCACACATCAAAGATCTCACAATATAGAAGAGGTTGTTGTGGCATCTCATTTCTTTTTGTCAAATTCCCCACCCTTTGACATCGGTCACAAGTTTTTACAAATTTGTGGGCATCTTTGAAAAGGCTTGGCCAAAAGAAACCGCATTCAAGCACTTTTCTAGCGGTTCTTTGTGGCCCAAAATGTCCTCCACAAGCATAGTCATGACAATGATGTAAGATGGAAGGAATCTCACTTTCGGCCACACATCTTCTCACAAGTTGATCTTGGCAAAACTTCCACAAGTAAGGATCATCCCATGTATAGTACTTTGCATCGGATTTTACTTTGCTCTTTTGATGAGAAGAGAAATGGCTTGGAAGCCGCTTTGTCACCAAATAGTTGACCATGGTAGCATACCATGGCTCCTCCACTTGTATAGCATAAAGTGACTCATGAGGGAGACCTCCTTCAACCTCCTCAAGAGGGCATGA
This sequence comes from Heliosperma pusillum, assembly GCA_022085475.1. Taxonomy (NCBI): domain Eukaryota; kingdom Viridiplantae; phylum Streptophyta; class Magnoliopsida; order Caryophyllales; family Caryophyllaceae; genus Heliosperma; species Heliosperma pusillum. Next base: position 148,289 of record JAIUZE010070341.1, read on the forward strand.
TGGTCTTCCTTCATGGTTTAGCCGGCTCAAATGATCCGCCACCACATTCTTCACTCCTTTCTTGTCTTTTATTTCCACATCAAACTCACTTAGGAGAAGGATCCATCTCAACAACCTTGGCTTTGCATCCTTCTTTGCCACAAGGTATCTAATGGCGGCATGATCGGTGTAGATGATCACCTTTGTGCCCAAGAGATAAGATCAGGAATTTTTCTAGAGCATAGATCACACCAAGGAACTCCTTCTCCGTCGTAGAATAGTTCTTTTGAGCATCATTCAAGAGGGTAGAAGCATATTGGATCACATGGGGTCCCTTGTCACTCTTTTGACCCAAAACCACTCCCAATGCATAGTCACTTGCATCGGTCATGATTTCAAATGGAAGATCCCATCGTGGTTCTTGAATAATTGGTGCGGTGATCAATCTCTCCTTCAAGTCATCGAATGCTTTCCTACATGAGTCATCAAAAACAAACTTCGCTTCTTTGTGCAAAAGCTTACATAAGGGGTTAGCAATCTTGGAAAAATCCTTAATAAATCTCCGGTAGAAACCGGCATGTCCTAGAAAAGACCTAATGTCTCGGGTGTTAGAGGGATAAGGTAAAGTTTTGATGATGTCAGCCTTAGCCTTATCCACCTCAACCCCCCTTTCTGACACTACATGTCCTAAAACGATGTAGCTTAATTACCACAAACCGGCATGTCCTAGACCACAAACTAGTTACCATGAAATGACATTTTTCGGAGTTTAAAATGAGATGGGACTCTTGGCATCGCTCTAAGACAAGAGCAAGGTGTTTTAGACATGCATCATAGGAGTCCCCATGGACGGTGAAATCGTCCATGAATACTTCTATGATTCTTTCTACATAGTCAGAGAAAATACTCCACATGCACCGTTGAAAAGTTCCCGGTGCATTACACAAACCAAAGGGCATACGACGATAAGCAAATGTACCGAATGGGCATGTGAATGTGGTCTTGACTTGGTCCTCGGATGCGATTGGGATTTGAAAATACCCCGAGTACCCGTCAAGGAAACAATAGAAAGCTTTTCCCGCTAGTCTTTCTAACATTTGATCAATAAATGGTAGCGGGAAATGGTCTTTCAATGTAACCGCATTCAAGCGGCGGTAATCAATACACACCCTCCAACCGGTTTGTGGTCGGGTGGAGACCAAGTCTCCTTGTGCATTCTTGACTACCGTCACTCCTCCCTTTTTGGGTACGACTTGAGTTGGGCTAACCCAACGAGAGTCGGAAATAGGGAAAATGATACCCATTTGCAATAGCTTAATTACCTCTTCTTGCACTACCTCCGCCATGGGTGGATTGAGCCTCCTTTGGGGTTGTCGGACTGGTTTGGCATCCACTTCTAGACGTATCTTGTGCATGCAAGTCACCGGGCTTATCCCCTTTAGGTCCGCTATGCTCCAACCAAATGTATCCTTATGCTTTTGAAGTAATGCTACCAATTTGTCTTCTTGGTCCTCGGTGAGTGTGCTTGAAATGATAAGTGGTAGGGTGTTCTTGTCCCCTAGAAAGATGTACTTCAAATGGATTGGGAGGGTCTTCAACTCGACCATCGAGGGCTGGATTATGGAAGGGAGGGGCTTGTGGAGTGGAATACTCAAGGCAAACAACTCGGACAGGTTTGCCAGTGCAGGACGCAGGCTCCGTTGTGCGACGCAGGCTGCGTCCTACAACGCAGGCTGCGTTGAGCACTGGTTTGCCCTGTTTTCAGCATTTCTATTATGTTGAGTTCTTCATATGTTTCTAGGGGCTCTTCCCTTTCCAAGTTTTCAGGACATTCCTGCACATCAACGGCCAACAACAAACGCAAACCTTCCTCTTCCATGTGGTTAGTTAAAGCTACCTCGAGTGGGTCTCTATCACAAAATTTATACATTTGATTCAATAATGGCTCAAAGATATCCAAGAAGAAACAAGATTGATGGTCACTCGGGTGCCTCATGGAGTCATATATATTGTCAGTTAATCTTTTCCCTTCAAACTCCATAGTCAAGCACCCGTTTGAAACATCGATCTTGGTATTTGAAGTTTTCATAAACGGCCTACCAAGAAGGAGAGGGGTGGCACTAGAGCTAGATTCCATATCTAAGACGTAGAAATCCGCCGGGAAGACAAGATTATCGACTTTCACTAGCACATCCTCTACCATGCCCTTGGGGTAAACACCAGACCTATCGGCAAGTTGAATGACCACCCCGGTCTTAGACAAAGGTCCTAAGCCTAGGGTCTCATAAATAGATAGGGGCATGACGTTTATAGAAGCCCCAAGGTCTAGCATGGCACGTTTAAAACTTTTTCCTCCAATAGTGCAAGGGATAGTGAACATGCTCGGGTCTCCACATTTCTTCGGTAAATTTTGTTTGAAAATTGCCGACACATGTTCACTCACCCTAACCTTATGGGTTCCCTTCTTAGGATTTCTCCTAGGTGTGCAAAGTTCTTTCAAGAACTTTGCATACCTAGGGACACTATTCAACAAGTTAAGAAGAGGAATGTTTACCTCACATTTCCGGAAAGTCTCATATAAGTCATTCTCCTTGGCATACTTCCTTGTGCTTATCAAAGCACTAGGAAATGGGACTTCCGGTATGTACTCCTCCACTTCATCATCTTAAATAGTGTCCTTGCCCTTCCTTGAAGTGTCTCCCTTGGGGTCCTTGCTTGTGGATGCCCCTTTTTCATTCTTCGATAGCTCTTCATGACCAACCACCAATTCTCCTTGGTCTTTAATCTCCAAGGTTTCCATCTCAAGATTCTTCATTTTTTCCTTTCCTTTTCCAAGGGGATTTACTTCCAACTCTTTGCCTCCCCTCAAGGTCATGGCACTAGCATTTTCCCTAGGTGGGGGAATGGTTTGAGATGGGAATCTTGTGGAGCTTGAGGCTTGGGATTTTGACATATTTGAGGCCATTTGGGATAGTTGGGTTTCCAAGTTGCTCACCCTAAGGTTGTTAGCCTCCCTATCCTTCCTTGCTTCCTCTCTATCCCTCCTTGCCTCCTCCCTATCCTTCTCTTGATTGGCAAGGAGTGTTTGCAAGATGTCACTCAAGTTCCCTTGAGAAGAAGAATTCCCTTGAATGGGACCTTGGTTTGGTTATCTTTGGGATTGAGAATTATTTGGAAATTTTGAGTTGTTGGGTCTTGGGTTGTTGAAATTTCTTTGGGGATTTTGGTTGAAATTAGAGTTTCGGTTTTGGGTTGGATTTTGGGCTCTCAAGTGATTTAATTGACCATTTTCAAAGCTCTTTGACTTGTCACCTCCCCACCCCAAAAGATCACGGTTTCCCACTTGGTTATACATTCCTCCACCACTTGGGTTTCTAGCATTGTAATTCCCATACCTCATGGCATTGACACTCTCCATAGTGGCTCCTTGCTCAATCATGATGTAACATGTATTTGTAGCATGGTCACCTCCACAATATGAACATTCAAGTGGTTCGGGGTGTTGAGAAAATGAGCTACTTTTGTTGACAACCAAGTTGGACACCATGCTTTTGAGTTCACCCATCTCTTGCATGATTTTGTGATTTTGAGAGGCATAAGGATCTTCCATGGAAGATACATTTCTAGAGCTTCCTCCCCTTTCATTTTTCCTCCCGTAGCTTCTTGTGTTCATTGCCAACTTCTCAATAATGTTGTTGGCCTAGGCCACATTAAGTGTATCAATGCCACCTCCGGTGGCGGCTATAATCATGTGTTGGTCGTTTTGGCACAACCCTTCATTGAAGGCCGTCAACAAATCGTCCCCCGACATCCCATGATATGGGCATCTAGCTACAAGGCTTTTGAAACGCTCCCAATAGTCATATAAGGGTTTCCCCCATGTCTTGCTCAATGGTAGAGATGAGCTTCTTTGAATGGTTGTGTCTAGAATCCGGGTAATATTTCTCAAGAAACTTCTTCTTCAAACCCATCCAAGTGGTGACGGAGTGGGCCGGAAGACAAAATAACCATTCCTTAGCGGCATCTTGTAGAGAGAACGGAAATGCCCTAAGCTTAAATTGGTCTTCGGTCACTCCTTGGGGGATGGCCCCTTGGCAAATCATGTGGAATTCGGCCAAGTGCCTATTGGGGTCATTTCCCATTATTCCGTGGAATCTAGGCAAGTTATGGACAAAGAACCCCTTGAGCTCGAAGTTTACATCCCCCATGAGAGGGTATGCGATACATAGCGGTTGCTCCTCATAGTTTCTTGCCCGGATCTCACCAATCGTTCTATTATCATCCATATTGGGAGGGTAGAGGATGTTCAACGGGGATGGTATCCTAGGAGGTGACTCAAACACTTGCTCTTGTTGTTCTTGAAAAATATTGTTCTCCAACTCCTCTTCACTAGGCTCCCTCCAAAAGGGTCTCCTATAGAGGGGATTCGAAAACAACCAATTGGATATGCTACTTGAGGGGATCAATGTCTTGGTCACCAAGTCCCTCTTGTGACCTAGGCATAAACTTTTAAAAACAACTCAACAACACAATTAGTAACTTCAACACCAAGTAACCTACAAACAATACAAAAAGAAATATTTGAAAAACAATCTAAACAAAGTATGACACTAACAAGAGTTTCAATTGGATATTTAGCTATATTGCCTTCCCCGGCAACGGCGCCAAATTTGACGGGCTAATATACGGTGTCGTTAATTCCGCAAATTAACTAGGCCAAATAGAAATTTATAAAACCTTACCTAGACTCAAACCAACCTAAAAACAAAGGGTAGTAAGGGTAAGAAAAGGATCGAACCCAAGGGAAAGCGGTAATGCTAAAATAAACTAATCTAGACTCTTGCAAAATATCAATTAACAAAACTAACGACTCTCATCACAAATTAAAGCACTAATTACTAATTTAGATACTAATTAAAACAAAGACTTAAATTAATTACAAACTATGATATTCACAATGGGAAAACATGTGGGAAAACATAATTGGGGGAGATTGGGTAAAAAGATGAGTTAACATGAAATATGAAATTCTAGTTTAGGCACTAGCACAAACACCTTCAATGCAATTAATCAAATATGTGAGAAATACTTAGTGTAACTGTGACACCCTCAAATTTGCGGAAAGAAAAAAAAAAATTTAAATACATAAACAATATGAGAAAACATACCGAAGGTGTCATAAAATAAAAAGGTCATTACAAAACGGAACTAATATTCTACAAAAGAAATATACAAGACGGGAGACATATCTCCCGTATAAATACGGAAATAAAAGAGTGTATAATAATATACAAACTAAGAACCGAATATAGGTCCAAGGTAACTACTTCGCTCGCTAGCTCGTCAATGTACCCAATGTATGCATCACAAACCTGCCAACCGCATTAAATATAAACACGGAAGCCACAGTCAGTGGGGAGTAACTCCGAGTGCTCCCAGCCACGAAATGTCGAGTTTAATAAAACATGAATAACATAAAAGCAATGTATATCGAAAATACAAAACTAACATATATGA